>JABXJD010000142.1:927500-1045000 GCA_013375575.1 Percina caprodes | reverse complement strand
CACACACACACACACACACACACACACACACACACACACACACACACACACACACACACACTCTGTGCTCGAGTTATCACCACCTAAGCTAATTACATCAAATGGTCATGAGTTCATATCTGGGTCAACACCTAGTACCTTGAGGATCCAACCTCCCTGGACTGAACACACACGCACACACACACACACACACACACACACAGATTTGCTATGTAAAGCAGCTGTTAATAGCTACATGTCTCATTCATTGTGAATTTATTTTACAACACAAATGAAAAGACATCAAAATCTAAATGGATAGAGCGGGCGCCCATATACTGTGTATATACAGTGGTGCTCAAAAGTTTACATACACATGCTTAAGTTGACTAAAAAGAGGAATAAAAAAATCATGTTTTGGAAATTTATTTTAATACCTAAATTAAAAAATGAGGTAAAATCCAACTTTTAAGGACACCAATTTTCTTTGTGAATGAATAACGTATTGTAAATAAATAAATGTTCTTATTTAAAATACAGGGGTCATAAGTATACATACCCCTATGTTAAATTCCCATAGAGGCAGGCAGATTTTTATTATTAAAGGCCAGTTATTTCCTGGATTCAGGATATGCATCCTGATAAAGTTCCCTTGGCCTTTAGAATTAAATAGCCCCACATCATCACATACTCTTCACCATGCTTAGAGATAGGCATGGTTTTATTTCAGTTAGACTAATACCTGGTTTGATTTGCATTGAGAGATGATTTTATAGAAAGTATCCCATGCCTATCTCTAAGCATGGTGAAGAGTATGTGATGATGTGGGGCTATTTTAATTCTAAACAAGGAACTTTATCAGATGCATAATATCCTGAATCAGGAAATAACTGGCCTAATAATAAAATCTGCCTGCCTCTGAATTTAACATAGTATGTATACTTATGACCCCTGTATTTTAAATAAGAACATTTATTTATTTACAATACGTTATTCATTCACAAAGAAAATTGGTGTCCTAAAGGATTTTACCTCATTTTAATTTAGGTATTAAAATAAATTTCCAAAACATGATTTTTTTATTCCTCTTTTTAGTCAACTTAAGCATGTGTATGTAAACTTTTGAGCACCACTGTACTCCTTGACACAGCGGGCCGGGGTTCAACTCTGACCTGCGGCCCTTTTCCCCCTTTGCCCCACCTCCCCTTTTACTTCTACAGCTGTCCTGTCATTAAAGGCCTAAAATGCCCAAAAAATCTGGAGAGTAGAGCTGGGCAATATGTCGATATTATAACGATATCGTGATATGAGACTAGATATCATCTTAGACTTTGGATATCGTAATATGACATAAGTGTCTTTTCCTGGTTTTAAAGGCTGCATTACAGTAACGTGATGTCACTTCCTGAACCTACCAGACTGTCTATTATTACCCTCTATTTCCCACTTAGTCATTATATCCACATTACTGATGATTATTTATCAAAAGTCTCATTGTGTCAGTATTTTGTGAAAGCACCGATAGTCAACACTACAATATTGTTGCGCCATCGACATCAAGGTATTTGGTCAAAAATATCGTGATGATAGATTTTCTCCATATCGCCCTAATGGAGTCCGAGTGAGAAGGACCCCAGCAGTCCATCAGGGGGCATCAGGGGGCTTCTAGCTGGAGCCTTCCCTCCTGTTTCCCTTCCTTCTTCTGTCTTTTCATTGTGTTCTGCCCCGTCACATGATGAGAAAATGCCTGAGCTCACTGTAATGTCATGGACATAAAGCTATCTGGAACGCTTCTCGGCCCCCGAGGACCCGAAACATCAAACAAAGATACTATAGTACAACGCTGCATCAGCCCCAGATGAAAGTACTGTACTCCAGCTGCTAATCTACAGGGAGTTACAGTTTGGCACCGCTGGTCTTTGATGATAAACCTTCACATCCATACCTTTTCTGGGAATAACAGATAAGCAGTATCCATAGACCGCTCCGTTCATGTGGTAGAGCAATGTTTCCCAAACTTAGGGTCGGGACCCAAAATGGGTCGCAGACCCGTTTTATTGGGTCGCCAATTGGCAGAGTAAAATGAGAATCTGGCTTTTTGACTTTAGCGTACCTGAAAAACTAATACAGAAACAGACTAAATGCTCAGAATGACCTCAGAATGACCTCAGAATGACCTCAGCATGACCTCAGAATGACCTCAGAATGACCTCAGAATGACCTCAGAATGACCTCAGCATGACCTCAGAAGGGCACTTTCAAAAACCGAACCTAGAGTAGATCAGCTGGTTGAGATCTTCAACCAGACACATACATCTCATTAAATTCAAGTCAGCATTATTAAAACCATGTTGGTGTGGGTCCTGAGGGACGATGGGAGGGGACGGAGACACAGAGAGGACAATAGAGACCTTTTCTGTTTTTGTTTACTTTTATAATGGAATAAATATACTTCATATACATTAAATTCATGGTTTGTTCTGTCTTTTGTCCACAGTTTAAAAATGTAGATGTTACAATGATTCATGGTGTATTTTTGTAAATTTGGGTCCCGGGGAGACACCAAATTTCTCTTTTGGGTCTTGAGCTGAACAAGATTGGGAACCAGTGTGGTAGAGGATCAACGGGGGTGCAGCATGCAGCTACATACCGCCCAGAGGAGCTACAGTCGTCGTTGTCGGCCTAACGATACTTCACAGGAACAAGGCACCATATTGGTCTCCCGTCCGGTAAATGAAGGCTTTATTTACCCAATAGTGTGTGGCTAATAAACACATGGACCTGCTCCCGTAGGTGTCAGGGTCCATGTCAGGAAGCGAAGCTTGGACCCAGATGTAGAGCCCGACCCATAAAGGATTTTTAAGGCCAATGCCGATACAAATATTTGGTTATTTAAAAATCCGATAGGATAGATAGATAGATAGATAGATAGATAGATAGATAGATAGATATAGATTTATTGATCCCAAGAAAAATGGGAAAAAATGGTGTTAGAGCAGCACACGTACATCAGTCACACAGCACAGAATATAAATATAAATGAGATACAAATACCAATACCGATATACAGATACCGATATATTGGCCAATATACTATATTTAAAAAAAAAATAATCCAGAAACGCGTTACAAAAAATTAACAGAGTTCCCTAACATTAGTTATTTGTAGTTATTTATGAGTCCTCACTAAAATAATACGATAATAATTTGTTTTATTGTCACAACAGAACATCATCAAATATATTAAAGTTCTAATAAATAAAATGTATAAAATCCAAACTTAACATATGAAGCTTAAAGTCCTTTAAACGAAAACACATTAACAAAAAATAAAACAAATCAGTGTAGCGCGTCCTCTGGTGGACAGACTATGCAACGCCATCACTAACAGGGACGTTGTAGAGCGTCCTCTGGTGGACAGACTATGCAACGCCATCACTAACAGGGACGTTGTAGAGCGTCCTCTGGTGGACAGACTATGCAACACCATCACTAACGGGGACGTTGTAGAGCGTCCTCTGGAGGACAGACTATGCAACACCATCACTAACAGGGACGTTGTAGAGCGTCCTCTGGTGGACAGACTATGCAACGCCATCACTAACAGGGACGTTGTAGAGCGTCCTCTGGTGGACAGACTATGCAACGCCATCACTAACAGGGACGTTGTAGAGCGTCCTCTGGTGGACAGACTATGTTACACCATCACTAACAGGGACGTTGTAGAGCGTCCTCTGGTGGACAGACTACGGACTAACGGTCAGGCTCTATATACAACACATTCGGAATATGCGTCTCAATCTGGACGCATTTGGATCTGTCAGCTCTGTTTGTTGCTATGGTTACTGTACAGAAACCAACCAGCCAACAGTTTGCGAGGCTGCAGACCCGATAAGAAGAAACACGGCTACTCATAAACGTCATCAAAGACTTTGATATCAGCAGGTTTTTACATATGCGCACACATCGCTACGGCAACCTTTTCAAGAAGCTGGTTCGCACGCTCCAACAAGCCCGCCACCGCTGGAAAACTTCGTAAAAATCATCGTATTTTGCACGAATACATACAACGGGAATATTGACTTTCATAAGCCGTGTAAACAGCTTAGTCAAAATATCGTCTTTTTCCCTTTTCTCAATATTATGTGCATGTAATCGTAATCGCTGAAGGTGGAGAAACGTCTCATTTGAACCCAAACCACGATGATTTCCTACACGTAACCAAGTGTTTTTTGGCCTAAACCGAACCAAACTGCGACCGTTTCACAACGTTAATGACGTGTTAACATTGACGGCCACTCTTTGTTGGACAAACGTCAATGTAACGGCTCCCGGTGACCTTTCCTCAGGTACATTTAACCCTTGTGTTGTCTTCCCGTCAAACATGAAAAAAAACCCAATTTGGTTCCTTTTTTCAACATTATTATCGCTTTTTCACACATTTTTGTAACTTTTTCAACGTTGCGGGTGCTTTTCTTGATGTTTTTTTCCAGCATTTTTTGATATTTTTAATGTTGCTTATTTCAACGGCCCATTTTTTTGTGACAAAAAAAAACGAAGAATGAACTGAAAATGGGTCAATTTGACCCAAGGACAACATGAGGGTTAACTGTAGAGACCGGTGGTCACGTGACCAACCATTGGCCTCTTAATTTCGTAGGCTATCATATGAGCGTGCATACGTTTTCATAACATATGAGACCCTTTCATGAGACTGCATTGACTGCTGTTGGACGGAGTATTTGTGCTAACATGGTTAATGGCAGCTTGCTGTAGATCTATATTTAACAGACCGACATGTAGCTTTCCCGACAATGTCAAACTTTTGCTTTGAAGTTAGAAATGATTCTTATCTTTGCTGCGTTTCATTATCTGAGGGCGTGGTTGTTTTTCAGTCACACACTTGTGAGTGTAGGTATGAGGTCTAACATTCATTATGCATCATTTGCTTTCTGCTATTAATCTACCTAACCTTCATTTACATACTAATGGAAAACGTGACGACAATTATAACTTGTTTCATCAGTCATTTCCATTGTCCTCATATCACGCTACACACAGGAGGCCTCGGGGAAGACCCAGGACTAGGTGGAGGGACGTCCAGTTGGGAGGAGGCCTCGGGGGAAGACCCGGGACTAGGTAGAGGGACGTCCAGCTGGGAAAAGGCCTCGGGGAAGACCCAGGACTAGGTGGAGGGACGTCCAGCTGGGAGGAGGCCTCGGGGGAAGACCCGGGACTAGGTGGAGGGACGTCTAGCTGGGAGGAGGCCTCGGGGGAAGACCCAGGACTAGGTGGAGGGACGTCCAGCTGGGAGGAGGCCTCGGGGAAGACCCAGGACTAGGTGGAGGGACGTCCAGTTGGGAGAAGGCCTCGGGGAAGACCCGGGACTAGGTGGAGGGACGTCCAGCTGGGAGGAGGCCTCGGGGAAGACCCAGGACTAGGTGGAGGGACGTCCAGCTGGGAGGAGGCCTCGGGGAAGACCCGGGACTAGGTGGAGGGACGTCCAGCTGGGAGGAGGCCTCGGGGAAGACCCGGGACTAGGTGGAGGGACGTCCTGTTGGGAGAAGGCCTCGGGGAAGACCCAGGACTAGGTGGAGGGATTATATCTCCAACCTGGCCCGGGAACGCCTCGGGATCCCCCAGTCGGAGCTGGTTGATGTGGCTCAGGAAAGGGAAGTTCGGGGTCCCCTGCTGGAGCTGCTGCCCCCGAGACCAGATACTGGATAAGTGGATGAAGATGGATGGATGGATGGATGGATGGATGGATGGATGGATGGATGGATGGATATCATGCTACACGGCCTGCTTCAGTGTTCTGACGGCCAGAGATATATTTTACGGATCACTAGGGTGGGCCCCATCTTCTATCAGTCAGCATTGAACCACGCTGCGCCTACACAGGTAACTGTCCCTGTCCTCATTCATTCACATGATCTACAAACTCCTGTGTCTACCCCACCGTTATTTCCAAGCACACATTTCCCTGCATAAAGAGTCACATTAATACTTGTCCATGCTTTCATCTTCAGTAGACTTGACTACTGTAACGGGGTCTTCACAGGTCTCCCTAAAAAATCAATCAATCAGACAGCTGCAGCTGATTCAGAACGCTGCTGCTCGGGTCCTCACTAAGACCAAGAGACTGGATCACATCACTCCAGACCAAGAGACTGGATCACATCACTCCAGTTCTGAAGTCCTTACACTGGCTTCCTGTGCCCCAAAGAATTGATTTCAAAGTTCTTTTGCTAGTTTATAAATCACTAAACGGTTTAGGGCCAAAATACATTTCTGATCTGCTAGTACACTATGACCCCCCCAGACCTCTAAGGTCATCTGGGACAGGTCTACTGTCTGTTCCTAGAGTCAGAACCAAACAGGGGGAAGCAGGGTTCAGTTTCTATGCTCCTCATATCTGGAACAAACTCCCAGAAACCTGCAGGTCTGCTGCTACTCTCAGTTCTTTTAAATCAAGGCTGAAGACCTTTCTTTTTGATGTTGCCTTTCTTTAAATGATGTTCATTTCTTTACTGTTTAATCTCTTATACTGCACTGTAACTTTTATTCTTGTGTTTTATCTGTTTTTATTTTTTTAACGGTTTCTTCTGTGTTTTATCGGTTTTATTTTCTTTTAACTGATTTTGTGTAAAGCACTTTGAATTGCCCTGTTGCTGAAATGTGCTCTACAAATTAAGCTGCCTTGCCTTGCTTTAAACACACCCTCACCTACGCACAAGTCTATTCATCAACCCCCCACATGACGCCCACTTCACACACCACTGTGACGTTAGGTTAGTTTTGTTATTAGTTATAAGGACATCATGTAAATGTTGATTAGAGCTCATTCAAGTCAGAGGCCTTAGTGTAATAAGCCTATTTTTAAAAACCACAGGCAGCTTCCAGCATGTTTCAGAGGCAGATAATTAATATGCAAAAAGCGTATATTTGCCTAAAAGGTAAAGTGCATTAGTTATACATGAATGGAAGTGATACGGAAAAGGAGGGTTAATATGATAGCAGACAATACCTTGTGCCTGCTTCTTTATTGAATTTAGACAAAAATGTATTTGACTTCATTTTTTTGACAAAACTCATCCAGTCCTTGATACCATACGGCGATACAGCTTGTTCATTGCTACTCTCCAATCAACACATTCTCACTCCCATCCATCTTCAACCGCTTATCCGGTATCTGGTCTCGGGGGCAGCAGCTCCAGTAGGGGACCCCAAACTTCCCTTTCCCGAGCCACATCAACCAGCTCTGACTGGGGGATCCCGAGGCGTTCCCAGGCCAGGTTGGAGATATAATCTCGCCACCTAGTCCTGGGTCTTCCCCGAGGCCTCCTCCCAGCTGGACGTGCCTGGACCACCTCCCTAGGGAGGCGCCCAGGAGGCATCCTCACCAGATGCCCGAACCACCTCAACTGGCTCCTTTCACCGCGAAGGAGCAGCGGCTCTACTCCGAGCTCCTCTCGGATGACTGAGCTTCTCACCCGATCTCTAAGGGAGACGCCTGCCCCCCTCCTGAGGAAACCCATTTCGGCCGCTTGTACCCTGGACCTCGTTCTTTCGGTCATGACATTCTCACTCCCGTCTCGTAAAATACGGACGCTTGGTCAGCCGCCTTCGTTGTTTGTTATCGACGCTAAAAGTCTCCTTTAGCGTCTTATCTAATGGCGCTAGGTCGGGACAATTGGTGTCCCTTTTGACGCTGTTATGTTAAGGAACAGGTTGTGGGTGGGCTTAAAGAAGAAAGCGACTTTAGGAAACACTAAACTGTAAGAAATATCTGTAAATTAACAGTTGGATGACCAGAAATCGTCCCTTGTACGTGATTCACAGCTATATTTCTGTTAATTTACAATATAATAGAAAGTGTTATGTTTTTTTTTTTACTATTGACAGTTATTTAACTGAAAAATTCTGTTTTTTAATTACGGTAGTAAGTCGGGTAATGAGCTGCCGGTACTGTTTCTGTTGTTTTACGGATTTATTTCTTAGAGTGTAGGGACACGATCCCCGGTCTCCTGGGTGAGAGGCCTGTGTTTGACCCATCCAGACCCCCCAACCAACCTCCCTACACGGCATTACATACACGCCGTGTAGACGCTGCTCTTCGTTCCACAAACACGCAGAAGGGCGCCTTTTTCGTCGCATCAGACGCTGACAACCACGGTCCAAGTGTCCGTATTTTACGAGTTCGGAGTGAGAACGAGTTGCTCTAATATGACCCACAGGATCTAAACCAGTCGGGGTTTTTAACATGTTAACGTTGTGAAACGGTAACAGTTTGTTATAGGCACAAAAACTACTTGGTTATGTTTGCATCGTGGTTTGGGTTAAAAATCAGACGCTACTTGATGTCCGGCTATGCACAATACACACAATGTGACGTAGCTCCATTTGTTCCATAAGTTAAAAAAAACTTTCCCTTTACTAAAGTCTAGTAAGCCTGACTAAAGTCCTTAAATGTTTGACCCGTCCACCACCGCAACCTGCCTCCATATGCTGAATTTGGCGCTCTTTTACTTCGTCACATTACTTCCTGCTTTGCTCACATCATAATTACCACGGCCACTAAATGGCGCCGCCACTACATTACATTACATGCTTTTATCCAAAGCAACTTCTAATTAAGGGCTTCCAACCCTGAAGGTGCCATCTCCAGACAACCAGTACCTTAGTGGTCCCCTAATACTGTATCTGAAGTCTCTTTTATATAGACCTTAGTGGTCCCCTAATACTGTATTTGAAGTCTCTTTTATATAGTCCTTAGTGGTCCCTAATACTGTATCTGAAGTCTCTTTTATATAGACCTTAGTGGTCCCTAATACTGTATCTGAAGTCTCTTTTATATAGACCTTAGTGGTCCCTAATACTGTATCTGAAGTCTCTTTATATAGACCTTAGTGGTCCCTAATACTGTATCTAAAGTCTCTTTTATATAGACCTTAGTGGTCCCCTAATACTGTATCTGAAGTCTCTTTTATATAGACCTTAGTGGTCCCCTAATACTGTATCTGAAGTCTCTTTATATAGACCTTAGTGGTCCCCTAATACTGTATCTGAAGTCTCTTTATATAGACCTTAGTGGTCCCTAATACTGTATCTGAAGTCTCTTTATATAGACCTTAGTGGTCCCTAATACTGTATCTGAAGTCTCTTTATATAGACCTTAGTGGTCCCTAATACTGTATCTGAAGTCTCTTTATATAGACCTTAGTGGTCCCCTGATACTGTATCTGAAGTCTCTTTATATAGACCTTAGTGGTCCCTAATACTGTATCTGAAGTCTCTTTTTATTTATTGATTTGTGAGCTTAATGATATGTATGTGCCATTTCTGAGTCTGTAGCTTTTGAGAGAGGGGGGGCAAGGTGGAGGATGGGGGGTGTGGACTTGACAAACTGCCACTTTTCTTGTTTAAAAGCCATGATGTCTCTCTCTCATGGGGGCCAAATTCTCTGGGTGGGCAAAGCAGAGAAAGGGGAGGTTGGGAGGAAGATTACCTCTCATCTGAGCTTTCATTTTCTCAAAGCCAGAGCAGGATACCCAGGGCTCGGTTTACACCTATCACCATTTCTAGCCACTGGGGGGGCCATAGGCAGGCTGGGGGAACGCATATTAATGTTAAAAAACCTCATAAAGTGACATTTTCATTCCATGGGAGCTTTAAATTAAGTTAAATGTGAGTTGCAATTGCTGCATAAACAGACAACTTACTGTATGTAGGCTGTTTTCAGTGAAGGACATTCTCCGAGTCTGTGATATCTCACGGAAGGCCTCAGTACTGTGTCCCTACGAGTATTTTAGTTTCCAATAAAAACATCTGCATCTTTAAGACTAAGTGAGGAAATACTGATGTAAGAGCAGATATATAAAACCTTTTCTGACATGCATGTAAGCTTGTTGTAGTTGCAGTGTGCTGTGAGTGCATCGGAGCACATGTGGGTCACTGAAAAGACCTTTATCACCTGGAAAAACACAGGTTTCTACACACTCACATTCTACTCTCCGCACCCCCCACATTTTTGAAATATACTTGTTTGTTTAATGCAACCGATTATAACCCACAGCTTAAATGCCACAGAGGGTCGTGCGGTGTATGAGTGCCTCTCGAGCAGCTCCAACACATCAACAACACAGTGGTGGGCTTGAGTTTACTAAGTACCAGCCTCCAAAAACAAAGCTCTTTCCACTTTCCACCGACTGGATGTGTTGCCCCGTGAGCGTGGCCTTTCTGTAACGTGGATTTTTGGACGGCGTGGATGTCTTTGCACACCAGAAACGTGTCTGATGCAGCGCTGCTGCTATGTGACGTAGGCTACAGGGAGGTAACCTTGCTCCTTATGACCTCATAAGGGGCAAGATGCCAGATCAGCCCGTGAGGTGTGACGTAGGCTACAGGGAGGGAGGCACTGACAGACCAGTCTAATATATAACCTAATGTATCTAATATATGTCTAATATAGTATCTCGCCACTGTATCTCACCTTATCATGGTCATTGCATGTGTGATATGTGTGTATATGTGCTTGTTGTATTATGGTTGTCTTGCTACTGGATGCCTAAAATTTCCTTCGGGATGAATAAAGTATCTATCTATCTATCCATCCATCCATCCATCCATCCATCCATCTATCTATAACCTACAGCAAAGACAACGTTGCCGGTATTAACAGCAAAATAGGCAACAGTACTGACAGGCGCGACATTTGAAAATTAATCATTTCTTTTTTAATTTTACATTTATATGTGCATTTATGTGAAAACCTAGATCAAAATGTCATTCATTAACATGTATTTCTGTCAAAATGACATTTAAACACATTTTCCGTTCTATTTTGCCTGGAAACGCTTCCAACACGCTTGTGTGTCGCGTGGAAAACGGGTGTTGGTCCTATTTCTGGCAGGTTCATGTATTCGGCGTGGCCCGAGCCGGGCGTGAGACGTGCGTGTCCCGCAGGCAGCATGCAAGCTCTAACCCGTTAAGATGGATAAACGGACACGATGCGCAGATAACACGCTCGCGCGATGCCTCTAGCCTGTGGCCGGCCTTAATTAGGCTATAACCACAGACGGGTTAGATGCAAGACGCCTTGACCCAGTAACTTCCTGTATCTGTGTCACTCTGTCCACCGCCACGCCTCTTTAGGAGACTAGCAGGTCCTGATGGACTGGTTCCAATGGAAGTGAGCGTGAACACAGATTGTGAGCGATTCTTTCGCCCCGTAGTTACCGAAATAAAAATTGGACCCATTCGTCACAAGCAACTTATATCCAGAACATTTCAGCAGAGATGGCAAAAGTACTTCCTGTACTCGAGTAGAAGTACAGATACTTGTGTTAAAAAGTACTCTTGTATAAGTAGAAGTACTGATTTAACTTCTTTACTCAAAAAAAAGTATCAAAGTACAGGCTTGGAAATTTACTTATATGTATAAAAGTGGCCTTGCGAATGAGAAAATGAACTGACAGCTTGCAAATCTTTGAACATGGAGTCTAATAATAATAATAATAGGAATAATAATAATAAATGTAATATGTCAGGCTCACAATGCTTTCTGCATTTTCAATAATGTTGCCGTCCATACTGCTACGCTAACGTTACCGCCATCATGCCGCGATGATTTGCAACGTATACTCCCATCCGATTGAAACTCAAATTATTTGAAAGTAAAGTATTGAGCCAATTTTGTAAAATGTAATGAGTGGAAAGTACCGATATTCATGTTCAAAATGTAAGGAGTAAAAATATAATGTTAAGTAAAAATATCGGAAAAATCTATTTGAGTACATTGACAAAGTATTTGTACTCCGTTACTTCCCATCTCTGCATTTCAGACAGACAAATCAGCAAATTAACAGTCTGAGACCTGTTTCGGTCTCAGGAACAAACTGTTGCCGGATCTGTCAAAACAGATGACGTATTTTTCATAATAAATATAAAAAATATGGCTTTTAGCTGTGTGAACATCTAATATTAGCAAAAGAAAATAAATTATACAAACTGTTTCATACCATTTTGTTTTTAGCTATAGAGAATCTTTGCTGTAAAGTGTCAAATACACCATCACTAATTCATTAGTGGATCTCAACAAGGTTGGATAATCAATGCTCATATGTCATTGAAAACAAATCTACTTCATATCTCATATCGACGCCCACACAAATGCACACAACGACCGCCCCCCCCCATTCCTGTCCCCGACAGATCCTCACCGTCTGCTGCAGGTCGGGGATGACGATGCGGATGACCAGCGAGTTGATGTGGATGTCGTCCATGTGGTTCTGCGATGGCTCGGCGGTGGCCCTTATGGTCTCGTAAATGGTCTCTTCGTGGGAGCTGTCGGAGTCGCAGTCGGAGTAGTCTGAAAAGCTCTGGGCCATCTCATCCTCACTGGAAGTGGGGCTCCGGGGCATAGTCAGCAGGCCCGGCGGATTCAGCTGAGGCAGAGAAAGAAGGCGGGAAAAGGGTCACATAAACCCAAACTGCTCATTAAAAGGAGTAGGCATTAAAATCTAAGAACCCCATTGCTCCCTTTAGACACATTTTGTCGCTTTAGAGAGCCCCCTAAAATGCTGCTTGTTAGTTTGTTAGTTCATCCTCGTCCCTTCTGTGCATGCAGACTGCTGCAGGAAACTCTCAGAGGAGTTACTGTGACTGCATATCTTAACAAAAAAAGGTCTCATTTCATTATAAAGTATAAGTGGTGCAAAAACTGCCCCTGCAAGCAATTGTACCCCATGACCAAAGGCTCTACTCTTTAAATGGTAGCAGGCTAGGTGACTGCACTCTATTATTCAGAGGCGTCAACATGATTTATGGATCAGAAAATTAAACACGTATGAAATCCCATCCGTCACTGCTTGTTGCCATGCTCTCGTAAGACATTTAAATTAACCTGAATATCCAATCATTGTATCTTAAAATCCTCTCTGATTAGAGGTCAGTGGGCAGATCTTTGACTTTAAAGACAGTTAAAATGGTAGTTACTGGGGGTGGGGGGGGGGTACAATCGATACACAGGCGCCAAGTATGGATTTTTTATTATATATGTGTTAGTTTGTCTGCTAGATAATCCCATTTTGCAGCAATAAATTTGGAAGTGATATGAATAGAGAAATGTGTCTTTTTAGATAAAACAGGAACGCTGGAGAACTGAGATGTAGATCCCTCCAATTGGTTGTAGGTCTACTCGTAGCTCTGATTGGTTGTTGGTCTATCCGTTGCTCTGATTGGTTGTTGGTCTATCCGTTGCTCTGATTGGTTGTAGGTCTATCCGTTGCTCTGATTGGTTGTAGGTCTATCCGTAGCTCTGATTGGTTGTAGGTCTATCCGTGTGTTCTGTGTTCTGTACAGAATAATCTTTAAATCAGACAAATAGCAACTAAAATCCCTCCGATTAAAAAAACAATAAAAAGTTTATATAAAACGTCATCATGTTATAAACCAATCAGCTGTTAAATCAGCTGAGAAGCCGGCGTTTCCCAGCATGCTCTGGGTCCGCCTGGCTCTTGCAGTCGGTGAAAAGCAACTGCGCCGCCTGGTCTCAGACCTGCGGCCGCCTGGTCTCAGACTTGCGGCCCCCTGGTCTCAGACCTGCGCTGCCTGGTCTCAGACCTGCGGCCGCCTGGTCTCAGACCTGCGGCCCCCTGGTCTCAGACCTGCGGCCCCCTGGTCTTAGACCTGCAGCCGCCTGGTCTCAGACCTGCGGCCCCCTGGTCTCAGACCTGCGGCCGCCTGGTCTCAGACCTGCGCTGCCTGGTCTGGACACAAATCTAACCGGCATGCAACGGGCGCCGATCGCCGGTGATCCATTCTGCGCAGACCTGGCTCATCTCGAACAAGCCTAGTTTCTTTCCTGGTTGGGTTGAAACACGCCCCGTATCCCGGCCCGATGGACCAGAATCAGACCACGTCAGGCTAACAGGTTGGTTTTCATAATTTAACCCTCGTGTTGTCTTCCCGCCAACCTGCAAATTTTGTTTTTCTGAGTCAAAATTTCAAATGAAAAACCATTTTATCAACGTTTTGGTCGTCATTTTCGACCCTTTTGTGTCTTTCCCCCGATGTTTTTGTCACTTTTTCAACGTTTGTTGACTTTTTTCAGCCTATTGAAATTTTTGTGTTTTTTTCTAAAAAAAAAAATTCTAAATTTGTCACTTTTTTCACATTTTTGTTTTGCATTTTTTTCTCATTTGTCTATTTTTTTTTACATTTGTTCACATTTTAGTCACTTTTATTGACATTTGTCTTTTTTTTACTTTTTTTTTTAAACATTTCTCACACAAGTTCTTTCAATTATTTTTTTTCTCCAAATGCTATGGAATTGACCAAAAACACCCAAATTCAATGAAAGTAGTGAACTGATTATTAATTTAAAGTGTGAGGAGCGTTGTTGGGAACCATCCACGTTACGTTTTTTTTGGACAATTTGTCTGACAGAAACCCAAATTTCTGATATAGAAACTTTTTGAAAATGGGTCAAATTTGACCCGAGGACACTAAAACATGCATGAAGTCAGAAGAGCTGCTGGTCTGTCTGAGCAGACTCTTCTTGTGGATTGTCATCAACATGATCCTTTCTTTTCATCAGCACTGAACATGAAGAGCTCAGCTGGAGAATCTTCACCTTTTATCCAGAGAAAACTGAAGTGTTTGGTTTGATACGAGAGAAGCTCTTCACTCAGGAAAAGCAATAGGGAACAGATGAGACGTTTCAGCTGTAGGGCCATTGGAAATGTTCCAGACTGAGTTCAGTGTGTCGCCCTGCAGCATCTGTGACACTCATCCTGGTCTGTATGGGTCCATTAGCTGCCATGCTTGTCGTGGCACTGTCCCAGACACCTGGACACTGCTGATGGAAATGTTTTCGGATAACAAGAGATAAAGTTCTCCATTTCTATCAGCGAGACGGGCCATGGATAGATTTTCTTTCCACAGATTACTCTCTGTTCTTTGGATTTAATGTGCCTTTTTCTCCTGATAATAAAAATAAAAATCTATCAGAAAGAGACACAAAAAATAAAAGAGAAAAGTTGGAAACCAAAACGTAATGCTGGATTACTTTAGCACGTTGCCATTTTGGCTTCTTACTGGGGAATTTATATCGTTACTTGTCTAATTTCAGCCAATTATAAACACATTCTAGGTACTATACAGAGTGGAGTGTGTCTGCAAACATCCATGTGTGTGTGTGTGTGTGTGTGTGTTGTTAAAATACATTAAATATTAAAATGTGCTGAAATAAAATATACACAGACGTACAAGTCAGCCAATTACATGATGTATGCTTAGATGAACTTGATTGGATAATATATAAAATTGCTAATATGACATCATTTTCTCATATTAATGTATTAACGTAAAACCTCATAAAGTGAAATGTTCATGCCATGGGACCTTTGTGTGTTGTGTTTTGACGTCAATATCAGGTACATTTCGTTGAGTTTTCAGGAAGATGAAAACCTCTTCCTTCTGCAGCCATTCTGACTGCTATGGTGAATAATAGTAGTGCTTAAATTAATCCTATAGTACTGTTAAAGTAACTGTGTTAACATCATCATCAAGTGTATATTGACGAAATGTACATGTACAGTATATTAAAGACAGGAAATCAGTTTCAATTAAATTTTGTGTCATGCTTGGTTGGATTTAAGTTGATGAATTCGACTTCCCAAACCTTCACCATCCGAACAATGCCCGCCTTCCATGTGTGTCAACATAATCATTACACACACACACACACACACACACACACACAACTCAAACACACAGGCTCACGCGCACACGCTGTGATTGCCAAGCACTGCAGATGAAAGACATTAATGAGACACCTTCTTACAGGGTTTAACTGCCAATGGCTGATCTCTATCATAGATCCTAACACTGCATGCCTTTCACCAGCGGCAAAAAAAGCCAATCAAAGATGCAAATAATTCCTTTTTGTCACACACTGTGATAATTATCAACTGATTAGCACTCTAATTCATTCATAGCCAATTCATTGTAAACAACAACTTAAATGCCTGAAGACCAGAAGTTGACGTCACGGTCAAAGCTTAATTGTATTTGAACTAGCTTTCTTTGTGTGTTACCAACGTTACCGTGGCTTTAAGGGGAGTGACTGACTGGGACTCTAGTTCCAAGAAGCATTCAAAGCTGCAAGTATTACTTGCTTTGTGTCATCACGGTGTCACAATACGGCCAACTTTTGATATTGCACCGTTACGCTTCGATTGGTGATGGAAGAATAGCGTTCATGCATGTAATTGGTGATGAATCACCCTCACGCTTGAATCATATATGAATACTTGTCTAATTTTAGTTTGATCTATCATCATGAAGATACAGATAGCAATCTAAAATGTCAATGTCTTTAAGAGGAGCCAAGCTCTCTCTGGCATGACTGTCTGATAACTAGTGATATTTACAGTAAGCTGTGTCACTGTGGACAAAATAATTGATTTTCAATATCAGGTTAAGATTTTTTTTTAATGCTCTAGGGACTTCAGTTCAATTTAATTTATAGTATCAAATCATAACAGTTATCTCAAGACACTTTACAGAAAGAGTAGGTCCAGGCCACTCTATCATTTACAAAGACCCAAGAGCAAGCATTGAGTGCGACAATGGTGAGGAAAGCTCCCTTTTAGGGAGAAACCTGGGACAGACCCAGGGTCTTGGTAGGCGGGTGTCTAGCATTGCCGGTTGGGGGTGCGACTAACAGTGGCAATTATAGTCACAATAAAGATAATGGAACTATGACTGGAAATAGTTGCTGTAGGCCTAGTAGTTCAGAGCATAGAAGGGCACTGGAGGGCGTAGCGTCAATGCCAGTGCTGTAGTCTAGACCACCTTTGTCGAGTCCCAGACAAGTCCAAGAAATGACTTGTCGAGACATTGGAGTCCAAGTCTAGTCCAATTTTAAAAAGGTTTGAGTCCAAAGAGATTTGAGTCCAACAAGACCGAGTCCAAATGAGACAAAGTCAAGACCGAGTTTTATGACGCAGCCAGGCGACCAATGTCAGAGCTCGTTGTAGATGGATTTGGAATTAAACCAATACCAGTTTTTTGAACAAGCGCTTCATCAATGGTTTTGTTTTGATGTAGGAAGTTACTTTAGAACAAAAGCACATATTGCTGGACTCGGTCGAGACCAACTAGAATATTTGGCGAGACCATTGGCCGAGTCTTAGAAAAGCCTGAGTGGAAATACAGACAAGCCTGAGAAAGGACTTGCGCACTAGTCAACGCACACTGACACCTCACGTTAATGTCATATGCAATATCTCCACATCAATATAGGGTAGAGTCCTTGGGGCTATGCGATTGTAAATCAAGTTACGTAATGTTCGATATCTCCGTATCACGTCAAGCTAGCGTCGTCCCGATTGTTTAGCATGATAGCTAAAATCTGGGCCTTTCCAAAGAGGTCTCCTGTGTGACCCTAACACTTCCAGAAGGGTGGAGAACTGCAATGTCTTTTTGAAGCCTTCACACAATAACTTTGCTTACTAGCCCCAACCATCTTGTACCATGGATGCATAATAAAACAATCTCGACTCCCAGAATGTTGTCAAGTGAGCGTGTGTCAACCAATCAGAGGCTGTCTTCCCGACTATCTTCTTCTTCTTTGGTGTTTTCATCCACCATGTTGAAGAACCTGCCTCTTTCCTGGCTGCGTTTCTTCGCTGTTACATATACCAAATGTGAACAAACATAACGGTAACACGTGATGCATAGCTTCTCAGAGCAGAGTCGCAGGTTATTGAGGTAGCGCTGGATGTGTAAAAGAGTCTGATTTAGTCTCCTGATGTCCCATTACAGACAGGAAATGCATTTGAGACCAACTTTGGGTAAATGCGTGTAGACCTGTCTGGGAAAAAAATCTAAATAATTTGATATTTGAGTTTATTTTTGTTTCCCCTGATTGCCAATGAGACTTGGGGAAACAATCTTCAAAAGCCAAACGTCTATAATTATCTAAGGGTATTTTTTTTTCTAACATTATTCTATCAACAGACATTTACATCGATACCCTGGAGTTATAAGTTCTTTGCCTTTGGGGTACTGTGGAGTGGGTAAGGCTGTTTTTAATGGCAGGCTAGCAGATACTATTGAGTTGCGCTAGCCTAGCACCAACGAACTCTGCAACTGGAAGGACTGGATGAAAAGAGTTGAAAACTGATACAAAAAACACACTGGCTGACTTGGAAATAAGGTCTAATGTCCAAAATTCTCAACCACCCCTTTAAGATGGCACAGACCAAATTGGAAGTCAATCGGATGAGGAGGAAGAGTTAAAGTCCGACGTAGAAATGGCCAAAATCACTCTAATTTTGAACTTTCAATTCAAAATGGCGGACTTCCTGTTGGGTTTAGGGTATGGCTCCAATAAACCTTTTAGTACGGCTTGACATGATACATATACGATGCCATGTTACATCCTGCTGCGTCCTGCTACGTCCTTGTAATGCTGCACAGTGTCCTGCTATGCCATGAACTACTACAAAGAACTACTACAAACTACTATTTTTTGTGACTGTTATTGCCACTCTTCATTCTAACCCCAACCGGTCGTCAGACACCGCCTACCAAGAGCCTGGGTCTGGGTCTGGGTCTGGGCCTGGGTCTGGCCCAGGTTTCTGCCTAAAAGGAAGTTTTTCCTCGCCACTGTCCCACTGTTGCTTGCTCTGGAGAGAACTACTAGAACTGTTGGGTCCTTGTAAATTATGGAGTCGTCTAGACCTGCTCTATCTGGTCTAGACCTGCTCTATCTGGTCTAGACCTGCTCTATCTGGAAAGTGTCTCCAGATAACTCTTGTTATGAATTGATACTATAAATAAAATTGAAACTGAATTGAATATGTGTACCACGTTTCGTTGGTCTACGTTAAACGTACTGCAGGGGCTCAACTGTTTTAATTTTGTAGAGGGCGCAAGTGAGCCACTTTTGTGCACCTATTCCTATTAATTCCATTAATTTCATTATTATTAATTCCAATTCTGGTGATTTTTTTTTTTGTTAAGCCCTTCAAAAAGGTGATTCATTTGCCGGAAGAAAGAAGGAAGAATTCCTTCAGTTTCAACAGGGTTTTGGCCGCTGTCGGAGATCGGGCGCTAACGAGATGTTTCTGCCTGTAAGAGGCCCCGACATTATGTTTAAAGCCGTGATAACGTTTAAGTATCATTTAAGATTTCAGCTGCTCGTGCATTGACAGAAATCTGTTGCAATCTCACAGCTGAGGCTGATTTTCGATCTGATGACGTTACTTTGTTCACAGAGTGTTTTCAGGAGATTGCAGCATTTCAGCAACTTCTACAGATCAGCCTGATTAACTGCAGCAGGACGCCTTGACATCTTTCAGGTTTCATATGTTACGACACCATCAAATCAAGAGAACTTCACAGGGGCTGAAAGCACTCGCTGGCTTAAAGTGACTTCTCTTTCTCTGGCTGCTTTTATGAAAAGTAGATGTGTGAATGTGTTAAAGCGTGTGAGACAGAGAGAGGCAGAGAGGCCATTTTTTGTCATCCCTGGACATTTTTCACACCCGTCCCTCGCTTCATTCAGTGGTGTAATTGAAAAGATGAAAAGACTTTCTTGGCGACTTTCTAAGTCTTTCGGTGCCTAAGAGAGTACGCAGAGTTCAGTAATGAACACGTTCATTTGCTTTGATTTACATGTGTCGTGCATGCCTGTGCGAGTGAGAAAGAGCTGGAAAAAGAGTGAGAGGAAAGGAGGAAAAAATGTATTTTTCTCTCTAGTGTTAATGTCTGTGACAGAGTATGTTAGCGGGTGTTGAACACCTGTCAGGCTAACACATGGAGTAAGTGTTGGTAGCTATTAGAGAAGAGTAAATACATTCGATTTATTGCATTATGTTACATTAAAGCTGCAATCAGCAGTGTATTTAATGGCACTTGGAATGAAATCAAGCACAGGGTTTGGACATGTTGCTGTGTAACCAGCGGTTTCTTTAAGCCCAGGTCAGACCGCAGAGTCGCGAGGTGACGAAACCCTTTTAGAACATTTCAGGGAAAAGACGTCCTTTACCGAATGAGCTGTATGTTGTAACGCAAATGTAGGACATTAACTCTCCGTTAAGTCTCCGTTCTTTTAACCCTCATGTTGTCCTCATGTTGTCCTCATGTCGTCCCCATGTTGTCCCCATGTTGCCCTCATGTTGCCCTCATGTTGTCCTCATGTTGTCCTTATGTCGTCCCCATGTTGTCCTCATGTTGTCCTCATGTCGTCCCAATGTTGTCCCCATGTCGTCCTCATGTTGTCCCCATGTCGTCCTCATGTTGTCCCCATGTTGTCCTCATGTTGTCCCCATGTTGTCCTCATGTCGTCCCCATGTTGTCCCCATGTTGTCCTCATGTTGCCCTCATGTTTTCCTTATGTTGTCCCCATGTCGTCCTCATGTTGTCCCCATGTCGTCCTCATGTTGTCCCCATGTTGTCCTCATGTTGTCCCCATGTTGTCCTCATGTCGTCCCCATGTTGTCCCCATGTTGTCCTCATGTTGCCCTCATGTTGTCCTCATGTTGCCCTCATGTTGTCCTAATGTTGTCTTCATGTTGTCCTCATGTTGTCTTCATGTTGTCTTCATGTTGCCCTCATGTTGTCTTCATGTTGTCCTCATGTTGCCCTCATGTTGTCCCCATGTTGCCATCATGTTGTCCTCATGTTGTCTTCATGTTGTCCTCATGTTGTCCTCATGTTGTCCTCATGTTGTCTTCATGTTGCCTTCATGTTGCCCTCATGTTGCCCTCATGTTGTCTTCATGTTGTCCTCATGTTGTCTTCATGTTGTCCTCATGTTTTCTTCATGTTGCCCTCATGTTGTCCTCATGTTGTCCTCTTGTTGTCTTCATGTCGTCCTCATGTTTTCTTCATGTTTTCCTCATGTTGTCCTCATGTTGTCCTCATGTTGTCTTCATGTTGTCCTCATGTTGTCCTCATGTTGTCCTCATGTTGTCTTCATGTTGTCCTCATGTTGTCTTCATGTTGTCCTCATGTTGTCCTCATGTTGTCCTCATGTTGTCTTCATGTTGTCTTCATGTTGTCCTCATGTTGTCCTCATGTTGTCCTCATGTTGTCTTCATGTTGTCCTCATGTTGTCCTCATGTTGTCCCCATGTTGTCCTCATGTTGTCCTATATCAATGTTCTTTTTGATTCCCCAAAATAACATGATTGATTCCACACAACGCTCTTTGCCAAGTACAAATCTCTACTTTCATTAATTTTGGGGCGTCTTATTCAATTTTATAGCATTTGAAACCAAATTGAAGTGTTTTTGAAATAGTATTGAGAGTAAAAGTTGACATATTCCAGTCTGTGATTATCATCAACATCCATTCCTTTAATTTTAGTCTCAATAATTCCTAATTTCTGCTTTTCTAACTCAAACATTAGGTATAATTTCCATAATGACAATATTCCTTAATTTTATTATAACGTTATAAATCTGAGGTTTTGGCCTACGAGTGCAGTAAAGGTTGAGCGAGCTAGAAACCGACTGAAGACAGGAAGTAGCATTTGAACAAAGCAGCTAAACAGAGAAATAAAACACAGATTTAGCAGTTTGGCGACCTCCGACCCTTCGCTGCATGTCATCCCCCCCTCCCTCTCCCATCTTTGGTGTCCTGTGTAATCAGCGTTGGGCCAGCTACTTCCAAAATGTAATACAATATATATTACTAGTTACTGTCATTTGAGAGAAATTAGTTCTATTACAATATTAATGTCTCTGTAATGCGTTGGACTCCTTTTGCGTTACTTTCACCAAAATAACAGCTGATTTGGCAGATAGTGTGTCAATAAAGTCTCCTCTTTATCCACTTTAATACATCTTAGATTATGCATAATATTTTGTATAACTACCATGAATATGCAATTGATATGAATATGGAATATAAATATGCAAAGTAACTAAGGCTATAAAATAGATAAGTAAAATGTACAATAGGCTATTAGGAGAAAATGGAAATACTCAATTAAAAGTACCTTACAGTTGTATTAAAGTACAGCATTGTAGTAAAGTGTTTATTTAAAGCACTTGAATAAGAAATGTATGTTATTTAGTTGAAAACAGTCTAAAGAAATAGTTAATTATAGTGGGATTAAAACTTACTATCTACATTAAGCAGAAGTTCAAGTTCAAGACCTTTATTTGTCCCCGAGGGGCAATTAATTTGCCTGCAGTAGCAAAGAAGTTGACATATAGCACATGACAACAAAGACGACAACTTTGATTAAAAATACAGGATCAGACCAAATGGGGAAATAAATAGCACAACATTAAAAGAAGGCAGTGGAAGGACGAAGATGAAAGACAAGTGAGGAGGTCTCAGTGGAAATCATCCTCTCGGTTCTTTGGATCACCCCAACGACAGCCAGGAAAGCCAGTTTGAGTGTCATAGATGCCGTTAGTGTGGGCGTGCTTGTGTGAGTGATGGATGTCAAAAGTGACAAAACACATGGCACATGACTGATGCATAACACTTATTATAACTCTACAGGCATACATTGATGAAAAACCTTGTGAAATGGAAACAATGGAAAGGAACTGCACTTGTCAGGCCAATAGTGTCTAATCCATGTGTTTGTGTGAGTACAGAGTAAAAATGTACTGTAATTGCCTGACCCGGATCTGTCAGTCTGTCTAAAAGAAGACAAAAGCAGATAGTGGATCTGGTCGTCATGTGCGTGCAGTCTTTGGAGGTAGAATGTCAAATCTGCTGTATATTACATTCCAGGTGCTCATAACCATTGCTTAAGACCCTATTTTCCTATGTTTTTGTGTCTAAGTAACTGATGGGAACCACAATCTTTGAAATTGGTCCAGTATTGAACAAGACCACTGCAGTCGCCATGGTGAACCAAGCTCCAATGTAACGTTAACGGGCAATTGCGTACCTTCAATTTTTAATGGGCAAATGCACATATTCAATTTCCGTCCAATGAAAGTTCTGTGTTTGTTCCAGGTGCTCATACCCATTGCTTAAGGCTAACCTCTTTTATTTCAACCTGGACCCTATTTTTCTCTGTTTTTGTGTCTAAGTAACTGATGGGAACCACAATCTTTGAAATTGGTCCAGTATTGAACAAGACCACTGCAGTCGCCATGGCGAACCAAGTTCCCATGTAACGTTAACGGGCAATTGCGTACCTTCAATTTCCATCCACTAAAAGTTCTGTTGTTGCCACTGACCCCCCCCACAATCCCATTTTTGTCTTCACAGATTATTACAAATGACTAAGGGTCACCAAGTAGTACTAATCCTGTGTGAATAGGGCTTTAGGTGCACATGTTTAGCAGGGGGTTTAGGGGTCCTCTCTCAAGAAAATGTTACATTATTCAATATTATTTTTAAAAATAAGTAGTTTTTAATCATTTTGGACCATTATGATTACCATATCTGTGTCTAGTCCACTGGGGACCAATGTAATTTAGTTAGTTTTGATGCTCACTTTGATTTTACATTAATTCGGCCTGGGTGACACTTGAGATGGTAGGAAAACCCTGAGTAAAGATAATAATACAGTTGGATTCAATAATAATAATAATAATAATATTAATAATAATAATAATAAATGAATAATATTGTATATTATTACAAAAGTATTTCAGAATTTGATGGAGTCTTTATTGTCCCATGGGGTAATAATTTCAACACATCTCACAAGTTCCATCACACAACAACACATATGAAGACACACAAAACACTTAACACATATACACAACAAAGCAACGCAACTGAGGTGGTGGCGGCGGTATTACAGCGTGTTCAGCACTGTGATGCTATAGCGGCTTTTTTTGTTGCAAAATGTGACTTTACTTCTGTCTTTGCTCTTTATTCTTTGTATTTATTCATTTTTTTATTACTTTGTACTGCTTTATAACACAGTGTGTGGTTGTAATTTGCCAGTTTTTCTCACCAAATAATTATACTTCTTAAATAATTATAATTATTATTATTAAAAGCAAGCACCAACAACGAAGGTTGCATTCATGTCCCCATTGTCGCTCCATGGCTGAAAGGTTGTGTTGTCATTTTGTCTAAAGGTTACCTCCGCAACCTTTTAAGTTAACCCTCGCACCGGGGGGAGGGTGTGTGTGTGTGTGTGGGGGGTTTAAAGTTCCATCGCCAAGCAACAGAGGGTGTAGAAGGTGGAGGAAGTGAATTATCTCCAACTGGACAAGTCCTTTAAAACATGCTTTCCGAGACGTCCCCGGCCAGTCCAGGATGGAGCATTATTCAACCGTTTCTATGGAGACGTGAAACTAGGGGAACGGCTGTTTAACGAGCGCTTCAGCGTTGTGTTTTACTGGAAGTCAAAGGAAACCGTGCCAGTTAGGGTCTCTTGTAAAAAATCATTGGTGCTTGTTTCTTTGCATTGCGGACATTCTGAGCCTCTCTGCCACCATGCTTTTATCACTGCTCGGCTGCATTATTGTAATTCTTTACATATGGGTCTAAACCAGAAATCTTTAAATCGGCTGCAGCTAGTCCAAAATGCAGCTGCTCGCCTTTTAACTACAACAAAAAAACGTGAACACATAACGCCGGTCTTGGCCTCCCTCCACTGGCTACCTGTCCGTTACAGGATAGATTTTAAGATTTTATTGCTTGCTTTTAAGGCCTTAAATGGTTTTGCGCCATCTTGCCAGCTGATCTCGTGTCATCATTCTCCAGTCAGAACGCTGAGGTCGTCAAATCAGCTGCTCTGGGACGTCCCGAGATCAAGGCTAAAAAATAAGGGCGATAGAGCCTTTGCAGTGGGCGCCCCCACCCTATGGAACAACCTCCCCGTGCAGTGGGCGCCCCCACCCTATGGAACAACCTCCCCGTGCAGTGGGCGCCCCCACCCTATGGAACAACCTCCCCGTGCAGTGGGCGCCCCCACCCTATGGAACAACCTCCCCGTGCAGTGGGCGCCCCACCCTATGGAACAACCTCCCGTGCAGTGGGCGCCCCACCCTATGGAACAACCTCCCCGTGCAGTGGGCGCCCCCACCCTATGGAACAACCTTCCCATGCAGTGGGCGCCCCCACCCTATGGAACAACCTCCCCGTGCAGTGGGTGCCCCCATCCTATGGAACAACCTCCCCGTGCAGTGGGTGCCCCCACCCTATGGAACAACCTCCCCGTGCAGTGGGCACCCCCACCCTATGGAACAACCTCCCCGTGCAGTGGGTGCCCCCACCCTATGGAACAACCCCCCCATGCATATTAAAGCTGCACAGACCTTACAATCGTTTAAATCGCTGCTAAAGACACCTGTTTGCTGCAGCTTTTAACCCTCATTAACCTGGATTCTGATGTTTTAAAGTGTTGTTGTTTGTCTCCTGTGATGTATGTTGGTTGGAGCGATTTTACACGTGTTATTTATGTATTTGACATCGACCCTGTTCAGCACTTTGGTCAACTGTTGTTGTTTTTAAATGTGCTATAGAAATAAAATTGACATTGACATTGACATCTGTACCACAATGCTTTAAAAAGGTAATTTAATACAATACACAACAATAAAAACACAGCTCACTGGGTGTGGATATTCTTTGGGTTGTTTCCAATACCAGTGCTAAAACAAAATGGGGCCGGTGCCTAAGCACATGCTTTAAAGAATATAAGATTAAAAAGAAAGGAAGAGCACAAGACGACAGACGGCAACAGTAAAGAACAGCGTGTTTATTGCTAAGCTAGGGTGACCAGACGTCCCCGTTTGACCGGGACAGTCCCAATTTTGAGGTGCGTGTCCCGAGTCCTGACAAAAGCCTGTTGGGACGGTGAAATGTCCCGGTTTACACCAACCACTATGAAATTGTCCCGGTTTACACCAACCACTATGAAATGTCCCGGTTTACACCAACCACTATGAAATGTCCCGGTTTACACCAACCACTATGAAATTGTCCCGGTTGTCAGCGATTACATAGGCGACGTGGTTTTATCATAGCCCGATCATTAACTAAAGCCATGTAGAAAGGCTAATAAAAGCGTCCGGCATATGATTTTAACCGTGTGTGTCGTGTGTGTGTGTGTCGTGTGTGTGTGTGTCGTGTGTCGTGTGTGTGTCAGTCAATTGTAGAAGTTCACGTCTACCTGATCTGTACAGCCAGCGTTACGATGTATATTTGAAACATCTTTGTAATGCCTCTTCTAATCCGTCTCATTTTAACGGTTAGGCCGGCTGCACGGCGTACATTTAGCTGTCACCTGTACGCAATTTAAATATACGAATGTTTCCCATAGGGAAGCTAACTGCTCTATCATATATATATATATATATATATATATATATATATATATATATATATATATATATATATATATACACACACACACACACACACACACACACACACAGTCTATGGTTTCAACTATTAGCTATCTATTTCAGCAGTTGGCTAACAGTTTCAAATATTAGCTAACTAGTTCAATAGTTGACTAACTATTTTAACTATTAGCTAACTATTTCAACAGTTGGCTAACTATTAGCGAACTATTTCAACAGTTGGCTAACTATTTCAACAGTTGGCTAACTATTTAAATAGTTAGCGAACTATTTTAACAGTTGGCTAACTATTTTAACAGTTGGCTAACTATTTCAACAGTTGGCTAACTATTTAAATAGTTAGCCAACTATTTTAACTATTAGCCAACTATTTTAACAGTTGGCTAACTATTTCAACAGTTGGCTAACTATTTCAACAGTTGGCTAACTATTTAAATAGTTAGCCAACTATTTTAACTATTAGCCAACTATTTTAACAGTTTGCAAACTATTTCAACAGTTGGCTAACTATTTCAACAGTTGGCTTACGGTTGAAATAGTTAGCTAACTATTTAAACAGTTAGCTAAAAAATGGATAAATGGTTGAAAGATTCAGCTTTAGTAGCAAGTAGTAGCTTAGAAAGCTAGTTGTAGTACGATTGCTGATCAAACCAACCTTAAATTTACCCCCAATTTATTGAATATGCCCTGTTCATTTAAAACACAGTACATTTGGATTTAATTAAGGGGCA
Organism: Percina caprodes; assembly: GCA_013375575.1. Taxonomy (NCBI): domain Eukaryota; kingdom Metazoa; phylum Chordata; class Actinopteri; order Perciformes; family Percidae; genus Percina; species Percina caprodes. The sequence goes on along the minus strand of JABXJD010000142.1, from coordinate 1,017,976 downwards.
CGCAAGTTTATTTGCCAGTGCTGTGGGGGGACCTCAGAGGGAACCCCTGTCCTACGACGTCCACGGTGATCAAACAGCCTTTTGATTCAAAATGGTTAACACAGTGTTGAGATCAACCATTTCCTTATTACCTCTGTATGCCCAAACCTTACAGTGAAAAGCTCTTAACCCTCGTGTTGTCCTCGGGTCAAATTTATCAACTTTATCAGGAAAGTGTCTTTCAACTAAAATTTCCGAAAAATAACGCAGATTGTTAAATTTTTTTAGCATTCAAAAAACTTTTTTTTAATAAAAGACCATTGAAAAAAAGTGATTAAAATGTTCAAAGAAGCTTCAAAAAACATGGGGACAAAAAAAAAAACACTAAAATGTCAAAAAAAATTGCGGGAAAAGCAACAAATGTTCTGAAAAAGACAATCAAAAGGTTTCAATTTTGACCCAGAAGATGAAAAAGTTGCACGGTTGAAGACAACACAAGGGTTAGGACATTGCCAGTTTGTCATGAAAACCACAGATGAAAGAAAATACCATCTACTTCACTTTTAATAAGGACTTTAAAAAGGATATTTTAATAAGTAGGATATATTATGAATCATCGGCAGCCATGCAGAACGTTGGCCTGATGAGTGTCAAACCGGGGAGGTGAAACAATGGCAACAAATACAGCCGTAATTAAATTCTTTGTACTAAATACATCTCGCCGATTCATTATTTTGTCCTCAGCCAAAGCTGGAAAAGCCGCGACTGAAAAACAACCTTATAATTAATCAAATTATACATCCTGTGTTGATTATGGCATTTATGAAATAAAGATCAAATTATTTTTAGTGTCTCTTTGTTTTTCACATGTGGTTTCTTCCCACAGATCCACTTAAAAATGTAATGAGAGTCTACTTTAGGGTTTTTAACCAACTCCCAAACTGAGCTACGCAGAGAGGACAGAAGACGGAGGGTTACACCACACACTCAATTATGGAAATAACCATACTTAATTATTTTGTTCGATACTGAAAACAAGGCTGTAGGACTCGAGACCGGTCTTGGACTCGAGACCGTTTTTCTATGATCTCGGACTTGTCTCGGACTCGCTAGTATTTGGACTCAGTCTTGTCTCGGTCTCGGCCACTGGTCTTGCCCAATATGGCTTTTGGTCTTGACCGAGTCCAGGTGTCTTTATTATGTTGATAATAATATTGGAGGGAAAGTGAAACCCAAAATGATTGTCTTGATACTGTCATGCATAAGACCTGATTTTCTGTCCAGGGCTCGGTCTTGACTTGGACTCAAACCTTTTGGACTCTGTCTTCATTCGGACTCAAACCTTTTTGGACTCGGTCTTGAGTTGGACTCGACTAGTCCTGGTCTTGGACTTGTCTTGGACTCGACTAAGGTGGTCTTGACTACAGCCCTGCTATGAGCTCAACTTACATCAGTAATGCAAGCAGCAGTGTTTTGTAGCAAGTAGTTTTATTCTGAATAAAATAAAGTGTTAATGATTATCTTGATACTGTCATGCATAAGACCTTTTTTTCTGTCCTGGACTCGGACTCGAATAATTTTGGACTAGGTCTCGTCTTGGACTCGAACCTCTTTGGACTCGGTCTTGACTTGGACTCGACTAGTCCTGGTCTTGGACTCGACAAAGGTGGTCTTGACTACAGCTCTGACTGAAAAACACTATACTAACAAGATTAACCATTGACGTTATTGAACTTAAAAAAAACTGTTAAACCGTTAAATTGACAGTGAAAACACCTCGACCTTTGACCTTTGTCTTGCTAATTTTGCTGTTGAACTTTTGAATTCCCCTCAGAGCACAAAACAAAATAAGTTAACTTGCAAAACGTAATGTGCAAAATAATCGTTTTTCTCGCATTTAATTATTTGTACAGCCCTACCACACACTCATGTTCATACGGTTATGAAACCAGGCTTAAGTTGACTAAAAAACAGAATTAAAAATAAAAATAAAAAATCAACTTTTGGAAATTTAACTTAATGACTTAATTTAAAAAATTAGGAAAAATCCAACCTTTAAGGACCCCAATTTTCTTTGTGAATGAATAATGTATCGCAATTAAATAAATGCTCTTCCTTAAAATACACACCACCATGTTAAATTCCCATAGGTGCAGGCAGATGTGTATTAAAGAGAAGTTATTTCATGGATCAGGATACTATGCGTCCTGATAAAGTCCCCTGAACCTCAAAACCAAGTCTGAACCCTCAAACAGGCCTTAGAAGGTCTGTCCAAAGGTGAGGACCGGCCAAAGAAATGTCCTCACCTTCCACAAAGGTCTCAAGGTCCAAACTCAAGTAGGCTCAGACACAAACACACACACACACTTGTGTCTCAGCGGTAGAGTGGTTGCCTCCCAATTGGAAGGTTGGGAGGCAACACCGATGTCGGAGGTGTCCTTGGGCCAGACACTGAACCCCGAGTTGCCCCCCGATGCTGCCCCATCGGAGTGTGAATGTGTGTGAGTGTGTATCTGATGAGCAGGTGGACCTTGTACGGCAGCCTCGGCCACAGTGTATGAATGTGTGTGATGTAAAAGAGCTTTGAGTAGTTGTTAAGACTAGAATAAAACATTCACACACGCACTAACACACATATATATACACATACACGCGCACAAACACTAACTCACATATACGCACACAAACACACTCACTCACGTACACACACACACAAATACGCACACACACTAACACACATATATATACACACACACATATATGCACACACACATATATACGCACACACATATACTAACACACATATACACACATATACACACACACACACACACACACAAGCAAAAGGAAGCACTCCATTACCTTGTTTAAAGAACTGACAGAGAGACACACACACATTATTTTTAGTTAACACTATAATCAATAGGATTGGGCATAGAGAACCGGTTCCAACTTGGACTTGTTTCAAAAATTATGGGAATCGTTTCAAATTTAACATGTGCAAGATTTGGTTTCCATAGCAGCCAGGTGCTTGTTGCGTTGCAGCCGTGGAGCACAGTAAGCGGCGTCCAAAGTGTGTGGCTGAAATAGCCCGGAAAAACTGTGAATCACCAATAATTAAAAAAAAAAAAAAAAAGTAAATACCCGTTAAAACTCCACCGCTCAGGAATTGTAAATAGACTTGTTAAAATCAAAACGACGCCCAAACCTTTTAATTAATTCATCATTTCAGTAGTAGAGCATGATGTAACTCTTGATTTGAACCCTGCAAAATAACTGTAAAAGTGTAGATATTTAGCCTGTGTACTTGATATTAAGCAGTTAATATTGACTTTACACTCACTGGTTGCAGTTATCAGAACTAGGTACCGTATGAGGCGTCAGATGAAATTTCACGCTGGCTAAGCGGTTACATGTAGACATACAGAACCACTATTCCTCCGAGCTAAGTGGTAGCTTTTGTGTCTTTTCATCCGAGCAGCATGCCATCCCATCATTCAGGGACATTATGCCCTCCGATTCTCTCCCCATTGACCTGGACGATCACAGGGAAGTGGAGCGACTTCCCTGCTGAGGTATGGGAGGAGAGCAGTGGAGAGCTGCGAGGACGGAGAGGAAGGCGAAGAGAATATAGTGATAAGAGATAAGAGTGAAAGGTTTGAGAGTGTTAAAGTAAAGCACCGTGAGCGGCGAAATGATCGGGTATTTGGGATCCTGGAAGGACGGAGGACTGACTTTCAAGCTCAGTATTTGTTAACCCTTGTGTTGTCTTCCCGTCAAATTTTTTTTTTTTTTACTTTTTCTTAAGTTTTTGTCCCTTTTTTCAACACTTTTGCCGCTTTTTTCAATGTTTGTCACTTTTGACGTTTTCAACACTACGTATCACTAACTTATTAACTTTAGTTTTACAGTTATTTTTTGAATTTATGGTCAATAAACCTCATTTATAAGAAATTATACCTAATGTTTGAGTTAGAAAAGCAGAAATTAGGAATTATTTAGACTAAAATCAAAGGAATGGATGTTGATGATAATCACAGACTGGAATATGTCAACTTTTACTCTCAATACTATTTCAAAACCACTTCAAATAAGTACAAAATTGAATAAGACGCCCCAAAATGAAGTAGAAATTTGCACTTTCCAAATCAATCATATTATTTTGGGTAATTACAACTGGGTAGTTAAAAAGAACATTAATATAGGGAAATGAGTCAATTTGACCCGAGGACAACATGAGGGTTAAAGGTGATTATGGAGACTCTCTTCTGTGGTCCACAAAAAGGTCAATGGCCTTTAAGCAGTGGGGACGGAGGCTTGTTTTGTGTGTTTTGAATGTTTTTGTCATCAGAATCTGTTGTGGGTTGTGGATTTTGTTGGGGTTCATTGTCCCCTTTTCTTTGGTCTCTTTGTGTTTTTGTCTTAGTTTCTCCCTGGTCCTGTCTTGTGTCCCCCTGTGTATCCTTATTGTTCTGCATCCTGTTTTATTTTGGTAGTCTTGTTTCCTGTCCTGTCTTGAACTAAGACATAATTAAGATCAGGGATATACAATTATGAGATCTCCTCTGTTTATCCCACTTCTCAAGTATTGCTCAAATGGTTTTCTCAATTCAACCTCCTTTGTCTTACAGGTGTCTTGTCTCTTTTTAGCTTATGTCTTGCTCCTAAGGGACCTTTAGGAGAAGTAACTCATAAACAAATGATCACAGAATGATATGAATATGAGAATCTCAAATTGATCTCAAGAGACGAGATTGAACAACAGATGAGAAACACATTTTTCCTATGGGCGGTCCTGTCTTGTCTAGCTTTGCTTTGCTTGTCTGATTGTCCTGCCCCGCCCTAATGTGATCCACCTGATGTCTCACCTGTTCCCCGTTACCTCGTTACCTCGTTACCTCTTGTATTTAACCCCTTTGTCCCTTGTCAGATCCTTCTGTCTTGTCGACGCGTCATGTCTACGTGCCTCTCGTGTTTTTCGCTCCACTCTCCCAGTGAGTCTGTTCCCGGCTCTTCTCCGTGAGTTTTTCCCTATCCCCGTTATCCTGCGTTGCCTTGCATGTCCCCTCAATCCTGCTTGTGGATGTTTTGCTTCTTGGACTGTTGGATTTCGGTTGCTCCTCCTGGATTTTGCCCGTTCCTCTTCACCCTGGTTTTTCCCCTTTTGGACTTTGATCAATAAATCTGTGTTCGTCAACCCCTGCCTGCCTCCTGTACTCTGCATTTGGGTCCTCACCTCATCACCCCCATAACAAGAATCAGCTTTATTTGCCAGGTATGAGGACACATATGAGGGATTTTGCTTTGGATTATACATTGCTCTCAGTCATGGGGACTTTAATGTTACACAGCGATAAAACCACGTCATTTATTTTCAGGACGAGGTGGATTTCCTTCAGCTTTTGCACCACCAATAAAGACATCAACCAATCATGTTGTTTCTTCCGACCGCACCTAAAGGCAGCATGTGAAGGCCGTGGTGAAAAAGAGATGTAGCCATCTCGTACGCAACTTTTCAACCAAACCTAACGTTAACTATCTGTAAAAATTCTGTTTATAGTAAAAGTCATGTGTGTATGTGTATGTATGTATGTGTGTGTGTGTACATAGTCACCTGTAAACCATCCGTATATTATGATCATTGTACATTTCTGTAAATTCTATTTATAGTAGTATCCACCTGTATATTATATTCAATACATATCCACCTGTAAATCCTGTTCGCAATACTTGTTATCCATATACTCATAGGATAATCTAGTTGTAAAATTCTGTTTATAATAGTATTCATTTCTATATTTATTCAGTACATATCCATCCTGCACCATTGTATATCCTGCACTTACTGCTATTGCACTTCTGGTTAGACCCAAACTGCATTTCGCTGCCTTGTACCTGTACATGTGTAATGACAGTTGAATCTAATCTAAAAGATGGGGGCGCTACGCACTGTAACGGGAGGGAAACCCTTTACGACGGCGGAGCACCACTGTGGATAGTTTTAATGGGAAATATAAGCAGGCGAATTCTTTGCATATTCTTGTCGTTTATGCGTCACATCCTCAGTGTGTAAAGCCTTAGAAAGGGTGACTGTGGCGTGAAGTTCGGACAACAGACACTCCAATGAGTGGATGAAATGAGATTCTTTCATTTTCCGTCTTCAGCAAGAAGAGCGAACGAGGACACAGATGGTCCACTGCCGTTAACAGGAAAACACTGTCTGTGTGCATGTCTGTGACTATCAGCAAGAGAAGAGAAACGGAGAGTAAAGAAATGAGCATACTCTTCATTTCACAGTGAATAATGGTTGCCAACTTGAGTTGGAACAACCATGGAATTAAAATAACCCCCACATCACATACCCTTCACTATACATAGAGATGGCATGGTTGTATTTCAGTTATCTTAATAGATAATAATAAAATAATTTTAATCCCAAAGGCAAAGGGAACTTTATCAGGATGCATAGTATGAAATAATAGCCTTTAAAAATAAAAATGTGCCTCTATGGGAATTTAACATAGTATGTATTTTAAGGAAGAACATTTATTTATTTACAACACATTCATTCACAAAGACAACTGGTGTCCTTAAAAGGTTGGATTTTTCTAAATTTTTTGAATTAAGGCATTAAGATAAATTTCCAAAAGATGTTTTTTATATATTCCTCTTTTTAATCAACTTTAGCCGGGGGAGGTAGGTGTGGGATTAATAAAGTATACATTAAAAAGATATATTTAGAATAAAAATGATCACGTTACTATTGCTTTGTAACCTTCTGGATCTGAATGGGATCGTGAGGTGGCTGGAGACTCCCACCCCTTACTGACATACCACAGGCGTTAATTCACCAGACTCCCTGGTGAAACAAACGGTTTTGCTACATTGGTGGAGATCTCCATGTTGAACCCAAAGTCACGCCCTTGTACTTGTGTCAAGTGTTTTTTTGGGGGGGGGGGCAGTCTCCAACTGATAGTTTGAACAATGTGGAGCAGCAAGCATAAAAATCAAAGCACCCATTCTGAATAACAGAGTCCAAACAATGAACAAAGAACCTCACGTGCCCCCATAAACCCCATTGTGTGAATCATTAGCCTAATTACCTTCTTTTCTACATGAAATGGCTGTGACTGGGGGAGGCCTGTGACTGGGGGAGGCCCGTGACTGGGGGAGGCCCGTGACTGGGGAGGCCCGTGACTGGGGGAGGCCCGTGACTGGGGAGGCCTGTGACTGGGGAGGCCTGTGACTGGGGAGGCCTGTGACTGGGGAGGCCCGTGACTGGGGAGGCCTGTGACTGGGGAGGCCTGTGACTGGGGAGGCCTGTGACTGGGGAGGCCTGTGACTGGGGAGGCCTGTGACTGGGGAGGCCTGTGACGGGGAGGCCCGTGACTGGGGAGGCCCGTGACTGGGGGAGGCCCGTGACGGGGGAGGCCCGTGACGGGGAGGCCGTGACGGGGAGGCCCGTGACGGGGGAGGCCCGTGACCGGGGGAGGCCCGTGACCGGGGGAGGCCTGTGACGGGGGAGGCCCGTGACGGGGGAGGCCCGTGACTGGGGAGGCCCGTGACTGGGGAGGCCCGTGACTGGGGGAGGCCCGTGACGGTGGAGGCCCGTGACGGGGGAGGCCTGTGACGGTGGAGGCCTGTGACGGGGGAGGCCTGTGACTGGGGAGGCCTGTGACTGGGGAGGCCTGTGGCTGGGGGAGGCCTGTGACGGTGGAGGCCTGTGACTGGGGAGGCCTGTGACGGGGGAGGCCTGTGACTGGGGAGGCCCGTGACTGGGGAGGCCCGTGACGGGGGAGGCCTGTGACGGGGGAGGCCTGTGACGGGGGAGGCCTGTGACTGGGGCGGCCTGTGACTGACAGCAGTAATCACAAAGCCATTCATGCTCCTCTGTGTGATGCATTGTATGTTTGAGCTCGTGAAGCCAGGCTTACTGATAAATTCTGCCATCCACATTTTTCTCACAAAGATCCCACCTGTGTCTCCACACAACCCTTTTCATTTCCTATGACAGTTGCAAAGCATAATAAGATCCATTACTCTGTGAATGCTGAAGGTAGCTGCGTATAATAATAGTCCAGTTTGCCTGGAAAGCTGTCATTACTAATATGAATGAATGTAATTAGAGATGCATTAATAATGCATGAAGTTACATAGCAGCACATGTTAGAGATCTCAAAGCGCTCTGTGTTGGGATCACAGAAGCAAATTGCACATGAGGGCACACGCAAAGCTAGAAAGCCTTTGTGTTCCCGAGATGGAGATGCAAACACACAAGCTAATGCTACATAGTGCATGTAGAGGAGTAGAAGTAGAGGAGTGCTGTACCTGTACGCAGGGTGAGATGCAATAATTAAATCCCCCATTCAATAGACATGGGTCCCACCCGACCAGCCATGCCAAAACACTTATTTATAATATTCAATGAGGTGGTCTAGGGAGGTGTTCCTAGGTGGAGGGATTATATCTCCAACCTGGCCTGGGAACGCCTCGGGACCCCCCAGTCGGAGCTGCTTGATGTGGCTCGGGGAAAGGAAGTTAAGGGTCCCCCTTTAGAGCAAATCACCTGACGGTTCATTTAACAGGGACCAGTGCGGGAGTACTCAAGTCCAGGACTCAGACTCTATTCTCTGGACTCAAGACTATTCTCTGGACTCATGATTTCACTTGGACTAGTGGACAAATGACTTCTGACTCGACTGACAACGCGAGACCATTGCCGCTGCGACCCAACCTGGATATGCGGTTAAAGCCTAATCTGTTCTGAGAAGGCCATGGACGTCCGTACAGTCTACCAAAACTTTTCAAACTTGGGTAGGGCCTTGAAAAGCCTGTTAGGCTTTTGGCTTTTATTGTTAATGGCTTTTTGATGTGCTACTAAATAAATAAAAATGAAAAAATGTCAATCAGCACTACAAAGTTTGGCCTTCATTGCTGCTTTCAGCTTTGTCCATCGGCTGGTTGGGTGCCCTTCGACTTACGAGACTCATCGCTTCAGCTAACGTTACATCAACAGGGCTAGCGGGAGTAATCATACCACGTTATGTAAAATCATAAGGCTAGAGGTAACCAAACCAGCTGCTGCGGCTGCCAGTGCATACCTAGTCTCTGCATGTGAAGACTACGCTGAAACCAGACATTGATTTTTGGTCTTTTAAAGCAATTCTCGACTATTAAATGTAACGGGGTCAATATCATGTCTCCCTTTTTGTGCTGCTGCCTTCATTTTGCTGTTGTAGCTTAAAAAAGTTGCTGATTTCCTTCAGGATAACTCTACGTCGCCATGGCACTGGGACTCTTTCATTGATTATTATTTGCTTTGGATGTGAGTGTCAGCTGAATGCCTACAAGGTAAAGACACAAAAAGCTGCAGCGGGGACGCCCAGAGCAGGGCCAAACAAACAGATGAACAGGAATTGTTTTTTTTTACCATTTCTCTTTTCTTTTTGCCCAGTTTCTGTAATGTTCTCTCTGCAACGGCCATTGTTCATTGCTCTACACGTTTGGTTATTGTTCAAATCACACTGCTTTTACCACCTGCCCACTGCTTTAACATACCATGCTGGCTAACATTTTATATTAAAAGGATCTCCACAGTAATATCCACTCACCCCCCTCCACAACCAGGCAGAATAGTTCACTAGTATAAAGCTAGGCCACTGATGGGTACATTTTGGAAGCAAAAAATTAGCATTAAAATGATGAAGGGTCATACAGAACGGTTATGGACCTCTTACAGTTAATTTTAGGATACCTCAAACCATTTAGGATGCACGAGTACTTCACTGATGCCATGAAATTATCAAAATCATGTACTGTACATGAGAGGGATTTCTACAGTTTAACTATTGAACTGAAAACCGGAGAAGATTGAGTGAAAATGTGCAAAATTAAACAAGTTGATCTGAGCAGGCAATTATGACTGGTCAATTGGACATTTATCAGCATGACAGCCCACCATGCTCATCACTAAAAATATCACTACGCCACTTCCATGTCAACATTACAGAGTTGAATCATAAACAGTTTCATGAAAATGAATCAGGAACAGTGAAACACACAGAAGCTCTCCCACATATTTATAGGAAGTGATTCATAGGATTAAAAGACTTATTTTTTCCAACGCTGTAGAGTTAACTGTTACTGGAAACTCAGATATTATTAGCTGTGCCGGTGACACGGCGCTATGTTAAAACGCTAAAGTTGCTATGTGTCAAGTTCATGGACGTACATCTGTTTATAGAAAAGTTATTTTTTTTAGCTTACTTATAACAAGATTGAGCTAGCAAAGCAGTTTAGTATTTATTCAATTTGAGGATTCCCACAATCTCTATGAAGCCAACGTTAGCCTCGTGTTGTCTTCACCTTCGGGACCCTCTCGTGTCCCTCAGGTCAAACTGACCCGGGACTTATTTGGGGTTTTAAAAACAATTCTGAAATACAATTTTCCTTCATAATCTATTAACAAATATCATCTTTATCTCCATTTCCAGCAGCTGAGATAACATCTATGTTCAGGGAATGAATCAGTCTCTACTAGAACACTATTAAAATGGAAGTGGGGTTCGTTTTTAGTCATCAGGTTATAATTCATGTTAAAAATCACTATGGAAACAACATAACAGTGTCATATCCAGAATAATGTTCTGAGTCAGGAATACATGTTTATCACAGGAAATAAGGTAAGGCCGTTGATTTTCAGGTATAAAAAAAAAAAATCATCTTGTACTATTTTTCTTCTTGTAAAACTTTGAAATGGGTCAATTTGACCTGAATACCGTACAAGAGTTATGAGGCAATTTGGTCGGTGCATAAAAAGTATTGAATTTTGCACCCAGGCCTAACAAGAAGTCAGTAAGTGGAGCTGCCAGACGTCCCACCACCCTGTGGTCATCCTGCTTGAGCAGAATGATTTTTCACTCAGGTATTATCATCGGGGGGGAAGAATAAGTACGCCGCCACTGGAGCGGGCACGCAACACGTCCAGCTTTTTCCACAGCGCGTTAGACCCAGCTGGAGGAGATATGGAGTGATCAATGAACCTCCCAGGAGCAACAACCTTAATTACATCGTCACTCTGCGGTCAGTCAGTGCAACTGATGGTCGGGAGAGTGCTTTCAATTGAAAAAGACATAAATCATCTGAACACGCGACGCAAAGAAAAACAAGAATAATGGGGATGTTGTTGTTTTTTCCAGTCAGAACAGCTGTGGATGGATGGATGGATGGATGGATGGATGGATGGATGGATGGATGACCCCCACACACACAGTGCTGGAGTGAACCCCTTGCACACATCAGAGCGAGAGTACATGTGAAGCGGACGACGCCATTCATCTCAGCCTGACATGTATTGACATGAGAACGGCTCAAATTCATCTTGAGGAGACAGTTCTGTGTTGTCCTCTCAACTTGAAAAAGCTAAATATGAATCGAGGGCATGTACTGACAACACTGTGGACAGTCTCGCATTGCCAGAACTTCCTCCACAGCGCTGCGGAGGAGGGTCTTGCTAGTCCACACAGGATGGGATGGGAGAAAAACGTGCAATTGTTCCCAATCACAATTGTCTTGAGCGGTGCAAGGCGCCGGACAGAGCAACGGTGCCTCTGCAACATAGCCTCGGGAAGGAAGTTGTTTTGGTGGAAGATGTGTACGTTCAAAAAAGGGGACAATAAGGTGATGAAAAGGCAGCGAAAAAGTCACAAAGACTACAAAAAGGCGATAAGTGGCGGCAAAAAAGGTGACAAAAGGCAACAAAAGGCGACAACGTTTCTACCGATGTTATGTAACCCTGGTAGTCAACAGAAACTCCAACTGGACAGATAGTCTAGCTAGCTGGCTGGATTTACCCTGCAGAGATCTGAGGACCAGGTAACCATAGTCCTCAGATTGGACAGATAGTCTAGCTAGCTGTCTGGATTTACCCTGCAGAGATCTGAAGACCAGGTAACCATAGTCCTCAGATTGGACAGATAGTCTAGCTAGCTGGCTGGATTTACCCTGCAGAGATCTGAGGACCAGGTAACCATAGTCCTCAGATTGGACAGATAGTCTAGCTAGCTGTCTGGATTTACTCTGCAGAGATCTGAAGACCAGGTAACCATAGTCCTCAGATTGGACAGATAGTCTAGCTAGCTGTCTGGATTTACCCTGCAGAGATCTGAGGACCAGGTAACCATAGTCCTCAGAAATCAGCCGCAGGTTAGAGCACCGACACAGAGACAGAGGACTGGGACGGACATCCGAAAAGGGGACAATAAGGTGATGAAAAGGTGGCGAAAAAGTCAGACTACAAAAAGGCGACAAAAAAGCGACAAAAAGGTGACAAGAGGCTACAAAAAGGCAACAAAAGGCTACAAAAAGTCGACAAAAAGGTAACAACGTTTCTACCGATGTTATGTAACCCTGGTCGTCAACAGTAACCTCCGATTGGACAGATAGTCTAGCTAGCTGTCTGGATTTACCCTGCAGAGATCTGAGGACCAGGTAACCAGAGTCCTCAGATTGGACAGATAGTCTAGCTAGCTGTCTGGATTTACCCTGCAGAGACCTGAGGACCATGTAACCATAGTCCTCAGATTGGACAGATACTCTAGCTAGCTGTCTGGATTTATCCTGCAGAGATCTGAGGACCAGGTAACCATAGTCCTCAGAAATCAGCCGCAGGTTAGAGCGGCAACACAGAGACAGAGGACGGGGACGGACATCCGAAAAGGGGACAATAAGGTGATGAAAAGGTGGCGAAAAAGTCAGACTACAAAAAGGCGACAAAAAGGTGACAAGAGGCTACAAAAAGGCAACAAAAGGCTACAAAAAGGCGACAAAAGGCTACAAAAAGGCGACAAAAAGGTAACAACGTTTCTACCAATGTTATGTAACCCTGGTCGTCAACAGAAACTCTGATTGGACAGATAGTCTAGCTAGCTGTCTGGATTTACCCTGCAGAGATCTGAGGACCAGGTAACCATAGTCCTCAGAAATCCAACACTAAGAAAGACACCCTCTCTACACTAGCCTGGATCAATGGAAGTACATTTCCAGGATAACGGCCTACATCCAGCGCATGTTAAAACCCCTTCGCTTTGGGAAACAACAACCTTAAAGCTAGCAAGCTACACGCTATAAAAAAGTTTTAAAGTAACTCTGGATGGTGCAATAATGTAGGCATGCTTGGTTCTTTTGGGGAATGACTGTAAAGATTTACAAATATGTGTAAGTAGAGCTGGGCAATACATCGATATTGTATCAATATCGTGATGTGAGACTAGATCTCGTCTTAGATTTTGGATATCAAAATATCGTAATATGACATAAGTGTTGTCTTTTCCTGGTTTTAAAGGCTGCATTACAGTAAAGTGATGCCATTTTCTGAACTTACTAGACTGGTGTAGCTGTTCTATTATTGTCCTCTATTACCCACTTAGTCATTATATCCACATTACTGATGATTACTTATCAAAAATCTCATTGTGTCAATATTTATTGAAAGCACCCAGTGTCAACACCACAATATCGTTGCGGTATCGATATCGAGGTATTTGGTCAAAAATATTGTGATATTGGATTTTCTCCATATCACCCAGCCCTATGTTTAAGGCATTTCCTCTCTTTTGGGACTGATTGGTGGAGATTGCTGAGGACGAGGTACACACGGAGATAAGAGATGATGAGGTGTTACCATGCATCAGCTGATTTATAAAGACTAACAGTGAGAGCAATCAGGAGAAGTGGATTCAGGTGTGGTGTCATCATCCAGACACACCTCTACCAATCAGACTGCCTCCTAAACAGCTACCAGGGAAAACTACCATGGAGCTCCCCAGAGTGGGAGCGGTCATCACACTGAATTGGACCAAAAAAAAAGGTGCCAGTGCCCTAATTCAGCATGACATGCATGACATGATTATGTGTATGTGTCTTGGATATATTTATATTCGTACGTATATCTTGTAGGGGTGATATGGGCTGAAATATGTGCCGCGTTAATATGGATCCCACACAAGTTCTAAGCAAGTCCCGCCCTATGAAGCAGCTGATTGGTTACGGTTAGGCCAGGGTTTTAGGGTTATTTCCTGACTCAGAATGAAAACCGTTCACGCCTCGTCGTCGTCCGTTAATACCTGACAATGGACCCCTTTTTGGGCATTAGTGCTCATATTATGCTCCTTTTCAGGTCCATAATTGTATTTTAAGGTATATATATATATATATATATATATATATATATATATATATATATATATATCTCTCAGAAACTGAATTTGAATCATTTGAATTGCTAAACTTATTGCATTGAAAAATAATTTGAATCATATAATCTCATATTTGAATCGTCGCAGTTTCTGAAAATGGGTTAAAACACAAAGGATCGTTCAATTCAGGTCATATAGAGGTGATGAATGTCTGATTATACATGGAATGGTTTGGTTTCCCCCAATAAATCATGGTGTGTATACTGTTATAAATATCATCCTGTTAATAATAATAATAATAATTCATCAAAGCTCAAATCAACAGTGCCGGTTGATTTAATCCCACATGGGCATCAGCAGTGTCTGGACTAAATATTCAATAAAATGGTCCCCAACCAACCAGAGCATGAGCACAATGTTAAACCGAGTCCCACATTGGTTACCAGATACTTTTGGGTAATTATTCATTCAGTCTAACGAAGTACATCCTGTGTCCAACTAGACTGTGCAGCCCTGCAGAGCTGTTCAGCCAGAGGACACGTAGGAAACAGAGCATTAAAAATTCATACCACAGAACTGTGACTGCTTCTCATCCCCTGAGACACAGACATAGATAGTGAACACGTATATTACATCGCATCCAACTCCATACAGCATATGCTTGCTCAGCTGAATATGCAACGTTGCATCAAACTTTAAAGATATTACACTTATTAACCGACTTCCCATCAAAAACACCTTTGTTGAGGCTTTTTTAATCAATGTTTTGAACTTTTTCTTACGTTTTTGTCCCATTTTTGAGACACATACAGTAGATAGTGAACACGTATATTACATTGCATCCAACTCCATACAGCATATTGCTCAGCTGAATATCCAACGTTGCATCAAACTTTAAAGACATTACACTTATTAACCGACTTCCCGTCAAAAACACCTTTGTTGAGGCTGTTTTTATCAATGTTTTTAACTTTTTCTCACGTTTTTGTCCCACTTTTGACGTTTTCAACACTACATAACACCAACTTATTAACTTTAGTTTTACAGTTATTTTTGGAATTTATGGTCAATAAACCTCATTTATAGGAAATTATACCTATAATGTTTGAGTTAGAAAAGCATTATGCAAATGTGAACTTCATTATTCGTTCATTCATGGTTATTGTCCCCATGGGGAAATTATGTTGCAGTAAAAAATCATATCACATGGTATTAAAAAATTAGGACAGATAAGGCAAGCAGGAAGAAAACCAGAACATGTGTACATTGCCACTCATACCATAGACCAAAGCACTATGAAGGGGGAGGGGGGGGGGATTCTGGTTGCGTTACAATACAACTGCCAAAACTTTGATTTGCCATCACATCTTAAAAGGGGTTAGGAGTCGGGGGATATTTGGATTCTTCCACAAGTCAGTCGATCGACTTTCAAAACCATCTGGGAGAGATTTCTCTGCTAATGACATTTTTTTGGGAGTTGGGAGTGGTTCAAAAAAATCAGCCGGGCAGCAGATTGCTCAAAAGATGAGACTGGAGGGGGTTCAGAAGAGGAGGAAGACAGATTATTTAGGACTTCTCAAGGCCATTGCATGACAAATTCAGAAATGTAGCTACAGAATTACAGTCTTTGTAATAAGGTTTTGTTACATACCGTAATTCCTCAAATGAAGACCGGTTAGTCAATTAAAAGCCGGGCCTCTGATAGTGGCCGGGGGGGGGGGGAATCATGTGGATATTCTCCTATGTGCCTTTCATATAATGTGCATTCAAGTCTATTGTAATGTAAATTTCTACCAATTTAATTTAACAGATTCAACAATACACTCATGCTTTTTTCCACTCTTTGTTTTTCTGGATACGGTATTCATGTAAAGTATGGTCCTACCGGTCTGCATGTGTTACTCCGCCCAGTGTAGCCTGTAGTAACGTACAGGCGCCAACAGATGGCAGTAGCTACATTGGAATAATATTCAGTCTGTGGATATAACACGGGTCTCATTTAGTGACAGCAGAGAATGACAGACTTTTCAACAACAAAAAGAAAATAGTTTTAAAGTATGCGGAGGAAAACTCAGGTGAAAAAGCCACGAGACATTTCAACGTTGACCCCAGGAGGATCCGACGCTGGAAGAAACCGAAGGATGAGCCGACGAGATTAGCCGACAGGAGCCGAGCACGGCTAGCTAGATGGAGGTGGGAGGAAAAGAGTTAGCCTGGAGCTAGAAATGAAGCTAGCTAGCTGGAGGTGGGAGGGAAAGAGTTAGCCTGGAGCTAGAAACAAAGCTAGCTAGCTGGAGGTGGGAGGAAAAGAGTTAGCCTGGAGCTAGAAATGAAGCTAGCTAGCTGGAGGTGGGAGGGATAGAGTTAGCCTGGAGCTAGAAACAAAGCTAGCTAGCTGGAGAGGGGAGGAAAAGATTTAGCCTGGAGCTAGAAACAATGCTAGCTAGCTGGAGGTGGGAAGGAAAGAGTTAGCCTGGAGCTAGAAACAAACAAAGCTAGCGAGCTGGAGGTGGGAGGAAAAGAGTTAGCCTGGAGCAAGAAATGAAACTAGCTAGCTGGAGGAGGGAGGAAATGAGTTATCCTGGAGCTAGAAACAAAGCTAGCTAGCTGGAGGAAGGAGGAAAAGAGTTAGCCTGGAGCTAGAAACAAATCAAGCTAGCTAGCTGGAGAGGGGAGGAAAAGAGTTAGCCTGGAGCTAGAAACGACGCTAGCTAGCTGGAGGTGGGAGGGAAAGAGTTAGCCTGCAGCTAGAAACAACGCTAGCTAGCTGGAGGTGGGAGGAAAAGAGTTAGCCTGGAGCTAGAAACAACGCTAGCTAGCTGGAGGTGGGAGGAAAAGAGTTAGCCTGGAGCTAGAAACAACGCTAGCTAGCTGGAGGTGGGAGGAAAAGAGTTAGCCTGGAGCTAGAAACAACGCTAGCTAGCTGGAGGTGGGAGGAAAAGAGTTAGCCTGGAGCTAGAAACAACGCTAGCTAGCTGGAGGTGGGAGGAAAAGAGTTAGCCTGGAGCTAGAAACAACGCTAGCTAGCTGGAGGTGGGAGGAAAAGAGTTAGCCTGGAGCTAGAAACAACGCTAGCTAGCTGGAGGTGGGAGGAAAAGAGTTAGCCTGGAGCTAGAAACAACGCTAGCTATCTGGAGGTGGGAGGAAAAGAGTTAGCCTGGAGCTAGAAACAACGCTAGCTATCTGGAGGTGGGAGGAAAAGAGTTAGCCTGGAGCTAGAAACAACGCTAGCTATCTGGAGGTGGGAGGAAAAGAGTTAGCCTGGAGCTAGAAACAACGCTAGCTATCTGGAGGTGGGAGGGAAAGAGTTAGCCTGGAGCTAGAAACCAAGTTAGCTATCTGGAGGTGGGAGGAAAAGAGTTAGCCTGGAGCTAGAAACAAAGCTAGCTAGCTACCGTCTGTAACATTAATCAGATACTGGTGTAACTACTGTGTGCTCTTATTGTTATCTACCAGCAGTACTGTAGTACCTGTATTTGAAATAAATACACGGTAATTTACAGGGTTCAAACTGACACAGTGGCAGAGTTGGATTATTTCTGACCCAAATTGCTCTGTTTTCCTTCTGGCTGTTGTTGTATATGGTCATAGATTATCTATACACATCTATCTATCTATCTATCTATCTATCTATCCATCCATCCATCTATCTATCCATCTATCTCTATATATCTGTATATATCTATCTATCCATCCATCTATCTCTATCTATCTGTGTATCTATCTATCTATCTATCTATCTATCTATCTATCCATCTATCTCTATTTCTATCTATATCTATCTATATATCTCTCTCTATATATATCTCTCTATATCTATCTATCTATATCTCTATCTATCTAGGTCACAGGGCTGGAGTTTATCCCATCAGACGCTGAATGCAGGCGGACGCTGTGGATATGCTGCCAGTCCTTCACAGAGCTAACACGGACAGACACTCAGATTCACACCTTGGGGCGGTTTAAGGTCTCCGTTACACTTGAGTGGCTTTCCGGGTTTTTGGGGGTTTTTTTAGGCAGCAAAAGACTCGAGGCCTTCAGTTCACCCCTGCTCCCTCCACCGTTCTGGCCCACAACACTCCTCCAGTCTTACAAATCTTTTTGATCACTGCAGTCTGGCATGTTGCTAATTAAGTCATGAATCCAACAAACTTAACGACAATATGCGTCACGTGTTAATAATTCAAGCCCCGCGGGCCAAATCCGGCCCCTCACAAATTTTGATCTGGCCTGCTTATCCATTTAAGTTCACAACACATTTTGGCCCGCCAAGGTGTGCGCCACACCAGAAAGATGAGAAACTTGTTTCTCAAGCTGTGATGACGTGACACTCAAAGCAGATTTTGGCAGATTTATTGAC
This sequence comes from Percina caprodes, assembly GCA_013375575.1. Lineage (NCBI taxonomy): Eukaryota > Metazoa > Chordata > Actinopteri > Perciformes > Percidae > Percina > Percina caprodes. The sequence goes on along the minus strand of JABXJD010000142.1, from coordinate 999,442 downwards.
TTTGAGACTCAGAAATTCCCCGAGAAGTAGAGAGGTTTCATATTCGGGCTGTGAGTCGGCTGCTTTTAGAAATGTAATCAGTGTTTTTTCTTGATTTGTTGCTTAAAATTAAATTCTATAACGGCTAAGGAACTTTTTTTAATGACTTTTTTAGGGCTTTATGTCGTCAAATGCGACAAAAGTAGAAAAAAAAAAGCAAAAACAGGGAAAATGTTTCAAAAGGCAAACATTTATTAAAAATAGGGCTGCATAATTAATCGCAATTTCATCAAAATCGCAATATGGAGTACTGCAATATCCAAATGGCAGGTGGGGCCCCTTTTTGTTAAAGGTAAAATATGTGTCAACCCATCTTTGTTTTGTACAGATCCTCGCGAAAATCACACTATCAATCATTTTAATGTTTGAGATTTTAATGTTTTTCAATAAAAATAACACACACACAAATGATCCTTCCCTCCAATATCGTAAATCATATCGCAATATCAGTCAAAATAATCCAATTAGATCATTTCCTCGTGCAGCCCTAATTAAAAAGCAACGAACAAGTCGAAAAAAAGCAACAAAAACGTCAAATAGAAGCGACAACAAGCAACAAAAATGACAAGATATTTGACTTTGTTGATGGAATAAAACCACGTGATGGACTACTACTGTTCCTCCAAACGACCCGCGCCGAGCTTTTATTTTGATAGGACGCCCCTCGAGGCCGGACTCCTTTCCAAAAGGATCTGAAATTAAAGTTAGAGTGTGTGTGTGTGTGTGCGAGTTTGTCTTTCTGTGTGTTTCTGTGTGTGTGTGTGTGTGTGTGTGTGTGTGACAGAGTGTGTGTGTGTGTGTGTGTGTGTGTGTGTGTGTGTGACAGTGTGTGTCAGTGTGTGTGTGTGACAGTGTGTGTGTGTGACAGTGTGTGTGTGTGTGTGTGTGTGTGTGAGAGTGACAGTGTGTCTTTCTGTGTGAGTGTGTGTGAGTGTGTGTGAGTGTGTGTGTGTGTGTGTATGAGAGAGAGTGACAGTGTGTCTTTCTGTGTGTGTGTGTGTGTGTGTGTGTGTGTGACAGTGTGTGTGTGTGTGTGTGTGTGTGTGACAGTGTGTGTGTGTGTGTGTGACAGTGTGTGTGTGTGACAGTGTGTGTGTGTGACAGTGTGTGTGTGTGTGTGTGTGTGTGTGAGAGTGACAGTGTGTCTTTCTGTGTGAGTGTGTGTGAGTGTGTGTGAGTGTGTGTGAGAGAGAGTGACAGTGTGTCTTTCTGTGTGTGTGTGTGTGTGTGTGTGTGTGTGTGTGTGACAGTGTGTGTGTGTGTGTGACAGTGTGTGTGTGTGTGTGTGTGTGTGTGTGTGTGTGTGACAGTGTGTGTGTGTGACAGTGTGTGTGTGTGACAGTGTGTGTGTGTGTGTGTGTGTGTGTGTGAGAGTGACAGTGTGTCTTTCTGTGTGAGTGTGTGTGAGTGTGTGTGAGTGTGTGTGTGAGAGAGAGAGTGACAGTGTGTCTTTCTGTGTGTGTGTGTGTGTGTGTTTCTGTGTGTATCTGTGTGTGAGTTTGTCTTTCTTTCAGTGTGTGCGTGTGAGTGACAGTGTGTCTTTCTGTGTGTGTGTGTGTGTGTGTGTGTCTGTGTGTGAGTTTGTCTTTCTTTCAGTGTGCGTGTACGTGCGTGTTAAAGTTAGCTAGTTAGGAAAAACCCTAAACAAGCGTGGAGATATTTTTCGGGAGTTAAACCAGAAGAAGAAGAAGGCTGCCGAGGCTTGTGGGAAATCTGACAGGCTGGCGGTGTTGGCTGGTGACCAATAAAGCCCCGTCTGAGTCACGTTAGGATTTATTATTCATAACAAAACAACCTCAAAATGTCGTGTTTTATCTGACCAACAGTCAAAACCCCAAATATAACCAGAGTACAACGGTACAAAACCAACAAAAAAGCCTCAAATGGAACAGAAACCTGGAGATGTCTCCTGATGATCCCGCCGTCATCTGATTGGACGACACACACACACACACACACACACACACACACACACACACACACACACACACACACACGGTGAACTACACTGAGGGTGGTGTCATACACACACACACACACACACACACACACGCGGTGAACTACACTGAGGGTGGTGTCATACACACACACACACACGCAGTGAACTACACTGAGGGTGGTGTCATACACATGGTGAACTACACTGAGGGTGGTGTCATACACACACACACGCGGTGAACTACACTGAGGGTGGTGTCATACACACACACACGGTGAACTACACTGAGGGTGGTGTCATACACACACACACGCGGTGAACTACACTGAGGGTGGTGTCATACACACACACACACACACACACACGGTGAACTACACTGAGGGTGGTGTCATACACACACACGCGGTGAACTACACTGAGGGTGGTGTCATACACACACACGCAGTGAACTACACTGAGGGTGGTGTCATACACACACACACACACGGTGAACTACACTGAGAGTGGTGTCATACACACGCGGTGAACTACACTGAGAGTGGTGTCATACACACACGGTGAACTACACTGAGGGTGGTGTCATGGGTGGAGCGTGAGAGGAGGACATGAGCTACAGATGGACGTGTCTCCTGTGTCCTTAGTGTTAGATGAGCTGTGACAAACAAGGTCCGCGGACACATTGCACTCTTAACAAAATGGGCATGCAGCCATCGACCACACACACACACACACACACACACACACACACACACACACACACACACACACACGGTGCAGTGAGTGACAGCCTGAGCCCGGCCATGTTATCTCATCTATTCTGTGCTGAATGAGCAGCAATTCGTCTGCCTCACTGCCCCCGGGATTGAACCGACAACCTCCCGGTCATAAAGTAAAAAGGTACTTTATTGTCAGGTACACTCTGCATTTTACCCATCCCTCAAGGGACCAACTCCACATCTGAGCCAGTGCCTTGCTCAAGGGCACTGAGTGGAGAAACTAGTACATGTTTATTGATGTACGGGAAACCGGAGCACGCGAACATGGGGAGAACATACAAACTCCACACAGAAAGGCCCGCAACGACCTGGATTCAAACCCAGAACCTTCTTGCTGTAAGAAGCTCACTTCTTAGACCTTTAGGCCACCACTGCCTTTGTATAACCTTTATTCAACAAACAATTCAGGCCAGCTGGGGCGACTGAAAAAGGCCTTAACTGGGATGTTCCAGGAGCGATTGGTGGGACTGCCGAGGACAAAGTACCCATGGAGACCCACTGGTAAGAGATAATGACGTGAAATCAGCTGATTTAAATAGCTCACGTTACTGTAAAGGTACAAGCGGCCAAAATGGGTTTCCTCAAGAGGGGGGGCCGGCGTCTCCCTTAGAGATCGGGTGAGAAGCTCAGTCATCCGAGAAGAGCTCGGAGTTTAGAGCCACTGCTCCTTCACGTCTAAAGGAGCCAGTTGAGGTGGTTTGGGCATCTGGTGAGGATGCCTCCTAGGGGCCTCCCTAGGGAGGTGGTCCAGGCACGTCCAGCTGGGAGGAGGTCCTCGGGGAAGACCCATGACTAGGTGGAGGGACGTCCAGCTGGGAGGAGGTCCTCGGGGAAGACCCAGGACTAGGTGGAGAGATTATATCTCCAACCTGGTCTGGTAACGCCTCGGGATCCCCCAGTCGGAGCTGGTTGATGTGGCTCGGGAAAGGGAAGTTTGGGGTCCCCTGCTGGAGCTGCTGCCCCCGAGACCAGATACCGGATAAGGGGATGAAGATGGATGGATGGATGGATGGATGGATGGATGTTACTGTATGGTGTCAACAGTTAACTTCATTTAATGTTCCTTCCTGAGACTACTCTGCAGAGCCGTTGTTATATATTATATATTATATATGTGATGGTCAGTTTGTCCCGTTCTGCAGCGATGACACTGAAGTGAGATGAACAAACTGAGAAATGTTTCTTTTTAGATGAAACATGTTGATAAGTTTCCTTTTGGGGACGTCATTAGAAATTAGGAAAAATCTGAAGTTGGAAAAAAGGTTCTAAAATACAATATATCGCAGCATATTGCAATGTGTTTAAAATCGCAATAATATTGTTTCGTGGCATAAGTATCGTGATATTGTTTCAAGAGGCGTCTGGTGATTCTCCCCCATATAACATAATTTAATTTATACTCTTTTTTGAGCCCCTATGGGGAAATTACCATTTATTCCGTGCTTTGGTCTGTACGGGATCTTGAACCAGCGATCTAGTTACCAACCCAACTCCCTACGGACTCACCCCCCAATAATATATCACAATAAAATAGATCACATAACCCATTGGCCCAATTTGAGGATATCAATTATACACAAATACAGTCTCACAGGTTTAATTAAATGCACCAATTAAGCTCGTTCTCTCTTTCGACAAATGTCAAGGCCTGGTAATATCTCAGCTGGCTCGGCATGATCCACGTGGCTCCTCCAAGGCACCGAGAGGGGTCTGGCTGAGAGGGGGGAAGGGTCTCTGGACTCCAGGACTCTCCTCCTCTCTCTCTCCCAGTCCCCCAAATCTGTCCCACCGGGTTTAATGTTGGAGCTGAACGCACTGGATAAGACACATGGAGACGCTGGTCTTTCCAGTTGTTTGCATCTGGTCTGAGCGTTATGAAAGTTAATATCTCAACGGAAATACTTTAAATATGAGCACCGTGTTTGCTGACTTTTAAAAACTGTTTTATAATGCATGTAGTCGGTTTGGACAGGAAGTGAGAATCAAAAGCTTCTGCTGTTCCTATCTGGAGATCATAAATACTACATTATCTTCAGGAGAAGTCTCCTGGAAGACGCTCCGTGGTTTACGGCTGCAGAACGCTGGAAACAACCTCAGTTTCATTTTCTTTCTGCCTCTTCATGCAAAGCATGAAATTGATAATTTCATATATTGGTTTGGCTCCAGGGTACAAGCGGCCAAAATGGGTTTCCTCAGGAGGGGGGCTGGCGTCTCCCTTAGAGATCGGGTGAGAAGCTCAGTCATCCGAGAGGAGCTCGGAGTAGAGCCGCTGCTCCTTCGCGTCGAAAGGAGCCAGTTGAGGTGGTTCGGGATCTGGTGAGGGTGCCTCCTGGGGGGCCTCCCTAGGGAGGTGGTCCAGGCACGTCCAGCTGGGAGGAGGCCTCGGGGAAGACCCAGGACTAGGTGGAGGGACGTCCAGCTGGGAGGAGGCCTCGGGGAAGACCCAGGACTAGGTGGAGAGATTATATCTTCAACCTGGCCTGAGAAGGCCTCGGGATCCCCCAGTCGGAGCTGGTTGATGTGGCTCGGGAAAGGGAAGTTTGGGGTCCCCTACTGGAGCTGCTGCCCCCGCGACCTGATACCGGATAAGTGGATGAAGATGGATGGATGGATGGTTTGGCTCTAGTTCAGGGTTTCCTCATAACTAGTCCTTCCAGAAAAATACAAAGTATTTTTGTGATTGTTGCGGGCAAAAATCTTATTATTATTATGGGGATTATTATGATTATGGGGCACTTTTTCTTTAAAAAATGCAATGGAATATGCAGGATATTTAAGCAATTTTATACGATGAAATTGTAGGAACTTGCAAAAACTGTAGTTTGATTAAAAAAAGAGACTGTCTTGTGGCGTAATTACATCACTTCATAACGTTCCCATGGCAACAGGGTAAAACGGCTGCTCGTGTGTGAAGTAAACGCGCCATTTTTCAACTTTCTGCCAAGATATTTCTGACTTATTGCAATAAAAATGCGGGGATTATGAAACCATGCAAGCCCTGCATTATTTTGCCCGGGAAATCGGCAATTTATGCGGCGAAAGTGCGTCGTATTTGAATAACTGCAGCCCCCGCATGAATATGCAGACTTTGGCTGATTATGCATTGCCATCGCATAAGCGCATTTTTCTGGAGGGACAAGTAGACTCAGAAGTCCTTCGTTCTGCTTAATAGTTCCACGCTAGTTCCACGCTGTTCCACGCTAGTTCCACGCCGTTCTACGCTAGTTCCACGCTGTTCTACTCTGTTCTACTCTGTTCTACTCTGTTCCACGCTGTTCCACTCTGTTCCACGCTAGTTCCACACTATTGTTATTCGGTTCTTTATTTATTATTATTCCGTACGTTTTTTGGCTCTCTAACTTCTGCATACTTTCAGCTATTTAAACCATTCAACTTTTTTTTGTTCCACGCTAGTTCCACGCTTGTTCCACGCTAGTTCCACGCTGTTCCACGCTAGTTTCACGCTGTTCCACGCTGTTCCACGCTAGTTCCACACTATTGTTATTCGGTTCTTTATTTATTATTATTCCGTACGTTTTTTGGCTCTCTATCTTCTGCATACTTTCAGCTATTTAAACCATTAAACTTTTTTTTGTTCCACGCTAGTTCCACGCTGTTCCACGCTAGTTCCACACTAGTTCCACGCTGTTCCACGCTAGTTCCACGCTGTTCTACTCTGTTCCACGCTTGTTCCACGCTAGTTCCACGCTAGTTCCACTCTGTTCCACGCTTGTTCCACGCTTGTTCCACGCTAGTTCCACGCTAGTTCCACGCTAGTTCCACGCTGTTCTACTCTGTTCCACGCTAGTTCCACGCTAGTTCCACGCTAGTTCCACGCTTGTTCCACGCTTGTTCTACTCTGTTCCACGCTAGTTCCACGCTAGTTCCACGCTGTTCCACGCTTGTTCCACGCTTGTTCCACGCTTGTTCCACTCTGTTCCACGCTAGTTCCACGCTAGTTCCACTCTGTTCCACTCTGTTCCACTCTGTTCTACTCTGTTCCACGCTAGTTCCACGCTAGTTCCACTCTGTTCTACTCTGTTCTACTCTGTTCCACGCTAGTTCCACGCTAGTTCCACGCTAGTTCCACGCTAGTTCCACGCTGTTCCACGCTGTTCCACGCTAGTTCCACGCTGTTCCACGCTAGTTCCACGCTAGTTCCACGCTAGTTCCACGCTGTTCTACTCTGTTCTACTCTGTTCTACTCTGTTCTACTCTGTTCTACTCTGTTCCACGCTAGTTCCACGCTAGTTCCAACTATTGTTATTCGGTTCTTTATTTATTATTATTCCGTACGTTTTTTGGCTCTCTATCTTCTGCATACTTTCAGCTATTTATACCGTTCAACTTTTACAATCTTCAGCTCTTTCAGCAGATGATGGGACTTCTTCTACTATTTTTCTGCTATTTATACTTTTTCAAATATTAAGCTTTTAAACATATTATTTTAACATTAAATTCAATGAGAGTACGCTTCAAATCCTTCAAATCTTCTTCTGCTCCCAAAAGTTTCAGCTCCTTCATACTTTCACCTACAGACGTGGTTCAAACATTAAACCATTCACACAATATTCAGCTATCAGAACTTGGCTTTTCAGATTGATATAGTTTACAGTTTTTGTGAAAAAGCAGTTTAAGTATAGTAAACATTTTAGGATTTGTATTGCGTGTAGTAGAGCGAGGAGTCAAAATAATGATCTTGGTTATCTCTCTATAACTTGCTCCCACGCCAACAATTCTAACTTGTCATGGACAATTTATACATCAAAACGTAAGTATTCTTGTCTAGTTTTTACACATCTTTTTAACATTAGTGGTGTTATTCAACTTAATTAAAACCATTCCTACTATTTTTACTACTTAAGCTTCTTCTTACTGATTTAAGCTATTCAACCAGGTTAGCTTTAGCAATTCAGCTATTCAGCATTTTTCAACTATTCTCACCACTTCAACATCTTCTTCCTGATTTAAGCTATTTATCCAGTTTAGCTTTAGCATTTCAAATTTTTCTACAACTTTTACTGATTTAAGCTATTCAACCAGGTTAGCTTTAGCAATTCAGCTATTCAGCATTCCCACGCATTTTCTGCAGGAAATGCATTTTCTAGTTTGCATATGTAATGTAAGAGATTGCTGTTGTGGTACTGTATACAATTTGATTCTGTATATTGTATGAACCACTCTGATGCTACGTGTTTGTGTCGTTTCCATCTGGAATAATACAGTCACTGAACTATCCTCATCCCATATTTTCCTCATATCATGCAGCCCTACAAATGATAGATTCTTTTTCTACTGTACGATTGTGCCACATAGCTTGCAATACTTATATATATATATATATATATATATATATATATATATATATATATATATATATATATATATATATATATATATATATATTATACCTAAAATTACACTGGAATTCTGTGCAATTTCTATATTTTCTAATATTTTATATTTAACCATTTCATTACTGTGCAACATTTATTTGTTAATACTTAGCTACTTTTCGCATAATGTGTATACAAAGCTAATTATAATATATATATATATATATATATATATATATATATATATATATATATATATATATATATATATATATATATATATATATATATATATATATATATATAGTTGCTTCAGGACTGTGCACCAGGTCCCCCCCCACCCTTTTTTCTCTGCACTACCTATACTTTGTATTTCTATATTTTATATTCTTATACAGTATTTTGTGTCGACACTGTAAAGGTTTTGCTTCAGTCTCATTGCACAGGTACTGCACTTGTGTATAATGACAATAAAGACTTTCTATTCTAATCATTGTTTAGCCCAAACTACACCTTCTACAAACACTACTGTCTTCTTACTTTCAGTGTGTATATAAACATTATTAACCACGCTGACATGACTCCACCTAAATGGGCCTCCGCCTCGCCGAGTTCTCCTCTTCGCCTCCCTGACTCATCAAAATGAATGCTGTCATCCCTCCACCCAGCCCTCCCTCCCTCCCTCCCTCCCTCCCTCCCTCCCTCATTGCTCATGTCTCTGTAGATGAAACAGCGTAAAGAGGCCAACACACAGCGGACTTCCTTCAAATTGAGAAGAGTCTAAATGGAGCGTAATAGGCCAATCCTTCTCATCTTCTCTCCTCTTTTTATCTGCCCTGTCACTCTCTCCCCCTCGATAATTTCTCGTCGCTCTCGTGGCGAGCAACTGAACATGCATTTCCCTCAGAAGCAGATGAATGACAATTAATTAACTAAAGGCTTGGTGGGTTCTCATTACTCATTCTCCGTCAGACTGTGCTTGTGCTTTCGCAGGCGTTCACAAGACGCGTGCACGAGGTCATGATAACAACAGATGCAGCCGTGTGTCCAGAGCTTTACAACATGTGTGTTGGTTGCCCAACAGACTGGGACTCCAGTGTATGGATATACAATGACAGATGGCATTTCATACACAAATGCACATAAGACCCGGAGAGATGTGAAGGGAGGACAGCCTCCGCGATGAAGTCAAGCTCACAGAGAGAGTTAAAGCGTGGCCAGTGGCACTGACAAGTCTTTTAAGGCAAACCTGGCAAAGATGTTTCCATGAAGAAGTAATGAGAGAGAAAAAATAGAGAAAGAGAGAGAGAGAGTACAAGAGGAGATGAAGGACATTTCTCTTGATCCATCTACATCTTATTGGGAGCTGAATGTTTGCTACCTACCTAACCATCCAACGTATTGCCAGACCTTCCTCCACAGTGCTGTGCAGTTTATATAGACCTTAGTGGTCCCCTAATACTGGATCTGAAGTCTCTTTATATAGACCTTAGTGGTCCCCTAATACTGGATCTGAAGTCTCTTTATATAGACCTTAGTGGTCCCCTAATACTGGATCTGAAGTCTCTTTATATAGACCTTAGTGGTCCCTAATACTGTATCTGAAGTCTCTTTTATATAGACCTTAGTGGTCCCCTCATACTGTATCTGAAGTCTTTTATATAGACCTTAGTGGTCCCCTAATACTGTATCTGGAGTATTGTTTATATAGACCTTAGTGGTCCCCTAATACTGTATCTGAAGTCTCTTTTATATAGACCTTAGTGGTCCCTAATACTGTATCTGAAGTCTCTTTTATATAGACCTTAGTGGTCCCTAATACTGTATCTGAAGTCTCTTTATATAGACCTTAGTGGTCCCTAATATTGGATCTGAAGTCTCTTTTATATAGACCTTAGTGGTCCCTAATACTGTATCTGAAGTCTCTTTTATATAGACCTTAGTGGTCCCTAATACTGTATCTGAAGTCTCTTTTATAGAGACCTTAGTGGTCCCTAATACTGTATCTGAAGTCTCTTTTATATAGACCTTAGAGCAAATGAAAATAAGTATTTTTTATGTTACACACATCATCATAATTTCAAGAAAGTCAACTAATAACACCTAGTTTTTCCAATTTATCAAAGCAGAGTGCTTGTTATTCAGGTGAACTTGTTTTCCAGCAGAACGGTGTGAAATGTATAAAAATGAAGCGCTAAATGCTACAGCAGAGTTTGCCAGACAACAGACGGCATACCAAGCCAAGTGTGCCACTGCAGAACCCCCGTGCCAACAAACGCATTACCTGAAGCTACACTCTCTCCACGCCTGTGCCTGCAGGACTACTTACACACCTGGGTTCTTTCTTCAACCCAGTTTCTGGGTTATTTTTTTCAGCGAGTATCCATTTTCTGGGTTATATTGCTAATATTTTGACCAAATTCCTGGGTTTGGGTTTCAGGGTTATTTTTCAAAGAGTAACCCATGTTCTGGATTATAGGGTTGGCTTTCTCTCTCGCTGTATAATGTATTTTTCCTTGGAGGGGTGTGTTTTATGTTATTATATTATCATGTCAACATAGTTTATAATATGAACAATCACACTTCGTGTTGTGTACATTATGATAAAACAGTATCACCATTTGCAAGAGAAATAAAGTGACACACCCTCTAAACATGGATTAACTAAGAAATAGAAGAAATAAGTTCATATATTACATCCGTGTCCCTATAACTTAAACGTCAGTCTAACCCTTCATCCCTTAGAAAGAAAAAATAGGGGGAGGGCGTTCTTCTAATATTGTTATTACAATGTGACCTAAAATAGAAGAAAAGTAAAATAAATAGGGCCAAATGTGTTTCTTTTATATAGATTTTATTTTAATTTAATGCAATAATGTAAAAGTGCTTTAGGTGTGTAATATAATGTAAAACAAAGTCTTATTTTCTGAAATAAGGCGTACTGGCATGGCAACCCAAGTTAGGTTATCTTTGACCCAACTCCTGGGTTAAAAAGGCCCATTATGGGTTATCTTTGACCCAACTCCTGGGTTAAAAGGCCCATTTATGGGTTATCTTTGACCCAACTCCTGGGTTAAAAAGGCCCATTATGGGTTATCTTTGACCCAACTCCTGGGTTAAAAGGCCCATTTATGGGTTATCTTTGACCCAACTCCTGGGTTAAAAGGCCCATTTATGGGTTATCTTTGACCCAACTCCTGGGTTAAAAAGGCCCATTATGGGTTATCTTTGACCCAACTCCTGGGTTAAAAAGGCCCATTATGGGTTATCTTTGACCCAACTCCTGGGTTAAAAAGGCCCATTATGGGTTATCTTTGACCCAACTCCTGGGTTAAAAGGCCCATTTATGGGTTATCTTTGACCCAACTCCTGGGTTAAAAGGCCCATTATGGGTTATCTTTGACCCAACTCCTGGGTTAAAAAGGCCCATTATGGGTTATCTTTGACCCAACTCCTGGGTTAAAAGGCCCATTATGGGTTATCTTTGACCCAACTCCTGGGTTAAAAGGCCCATTTATGGGTTATCTTTGACCCAACTCCTGGGTTAAAAGGCCCATTTATGGGTTATCTTTGACCCAACTCCTGGGTTAAAAGGCCCATTATGGGTTATCTTTGACCCAACTCCTGGGTTAAAAGGCCCATTATGGGTTATCTTTGACCCAACTCCTGGGTTAAAAGGCCCATTTATGGGTTATCTTTGACCCAACTCCTGGGTTAAAAAGGCCCATTATGGGTTATCTTTGACCCAACTCCTGGGTTAAAAGGCCCATTATGGGTTATCTTTGACCCAACTCCTGGGTTAAAAGGCCCATTTATGGGTTATCTTTGACCCAACTCCTGGTTAAAAAGGCCCATTATGGGTTATCTTTGACCCAACTCCTGGGTTAAAAGGCCCATTATGGGTTATCTTTGACCCAACTCCTGGGTTAAAAGGCCCATTTATGGGTTATCTTTGACCCAACTCCTGGGTTAAAAAGGCCCATTATGGGTTATCTTTGACCCAACTCCTGGGTTAAAAGGCCCATTATGGGTTATCTTTGACCCAACTCCTGGGTTAAAAGGGCCATTATGGGTTAAAAGGCCCATTATGGGTTATCTTTGACCCAACTCCTGGGTTAAAAAGGAAACAACTGATTTCTGGGTCCCATGGTGGCCCAACGGTTGGCACTGGGGCCTCGCAGCAAGAAGGTTCAGGGTTTGAGACCGATTTATCAAAGCAGAATGCTTGTTATTCAGGTTAACTTGTTTTGCAGTAGAAAGGTGTGAAATGTAGTTTTCTGGGTTTAAATAACCCAGAAATTAGCTGGTGCTTTTTTAACCCAGGAGTTTTTATTGTGTATTATTATTTATCATTATTATTTCTGACCGATAGCTGATTATTGTTGAAGCAGTCCTTTTTACAGATCTGTCGACTGAATCAACTAATTGATTAGTCCACAAAATCCTAGGAATTTCTCCAGGATAGGGATGGAAACCAAAACATGGGAGAAATGAGGCGTGAAAGCACTTTGGATTCGACACTAGATGGAAACCCCAGGGGTAAAAGCAAGACTCGGCTGTCTGGTTTGGGGATCAGGAATTGAAAAAGAAATCTCTATTTCGGGTAGCTGCTGGCTTAGTGTAGATGGAGGATCAAAAGCGAGGGGAAACATTTGGATGTTTACCAACGGGCTTCCTTGCTTTGGCGACTGTAACTTAACGAGATTCTTGAGCCATTGTCCCTCCAATTGCGAAGCTCTTCTGTGAAAAGCCGTCATAACACATCCACAATAACTGTTATTGGCACCTCCAGCCTCAGACAACAGCCCACTCTGGCCTATTTCCCCTCCCCTTTAACGGTGCCGAGGCCCACAGCGAACTAATGAAAAAAGAGGCTTCAATAACGATCAAAGTGATAAAAACCTTTCTCCTTTTGTGTGGGAGCTCGAGCGCTCCTCAGAGCCTCCATTCGGCCACATCTCACCGCAGATAAGACACACATCTGCGTCTCGGATCGCAGTCCACAATGGCATCGGTCACAAAACCCACACTTGGTCTCCATTACACAAGTGTCACAGCTCATCCCTCTGCAACCGAAAAAGCCGAGGTCTGCAGTGTTGTTGTTTGTCTTATCAATTTCAGAGCAGCGAATGGGTGAAACAGAAGAAAATGTGCTTTTTGTGTGTGTGTGTGTGTGTGTGTGTGTGTTGCATTAGCAGGGCATCACCTAATAAACTCAGTGTCTTCTGCTGTTCCCTCCCAGTCCCTTGTCCCCTTTTCGGTGTGAAATTGCTTTTCTTCTGCTTCTTGATGGGAGTGGAGGCCCAATCTAGTCTGAGACTTGAATGGTAGAAAGGAAAGCAGTCCTTTAGATGAAAGCAATCATAAAGCCTCATCTCAATGGCGGTTAGGTGCGTACAAAAGCTGCCTCGAATCTGTTAAGCAGCCGCCCCAGTGTGAATGCACTGCCGATGAAAACAGAAATTACAACTGCGGAGGAATCACTGATAACATTTATAATTTGTTTCACGGGGGCGGCAACAATCGCTCAAATTGGGTGAAATGATTGAATATTGTGCGTTAGATAGACAAAGTTCCACATTTCTGCCTCAAAGACAATCACAGACTCAGAGCAACGCTTTGATAGAAAATGATCTGTTTTCTTTGCCAATATGATTAAAACACTTGAGGAAAAACATGTCGTCGTCTACTTAATTACCACATTCATCCAAAAGTGTCCTCTCCAATCGGTCTGTTATACTGTAAACAATCAGTGTTAGTAACACAAACCAATCAGGACTCTTTATGGTCTGGAAGAGACATCACAGAAGAAGAAGAAGAAGAAGAACTTCCTGGTTTCCTTTTGTAGATCTATGACAAAATATCTTAACAAGCATAGTAATTTTAGTAGTAGTATTACTAAAAGTAGTAGTAGTTTGATTTAAAGGTTGTTTCGTGTTATATTATCATTTCATATATTATCTGCCCAAGATCTTCTTTTTGAATTTTGGTTCATTTTGCAAAAAGAAAAATGGAGATCAATGAAACATCTTTCCTAAAAAACATCTGGGAAATGTAGTTTTTTTAAGCAAATGTTACTTTAACAATAGTAACGAGTGCATTTGTTGGGGACTATTGTCAGTGGAGGATTAACCCACACATGGTGCTCTAGTGCGGTGAAGTCTTTTATATAGACCTTAGTGGTCCCCTAATACTGTATCTGAAGTCTCTTTTATATAGACCTTAGTGGTCCCCTAATACTGTATCTGAAGTCTCTTTTATATAGACCTTAGTGGTCCCCTAATACTGTATCTGAAGTCTCTTTTATAGAGACCTTAGTGGTCCGTAATACTGTATCTGAAGTCTCTTTTATATAGACCTTAGTGGTCCCCTAATACTGTATCTGAAGTCTCTTTTATATAGACCTTAGTGGTCCCTAATACTGTATCTGAAGTCTCTTATATAGACCTTAGTGGTCCCTAATACTGTATCTGAAGTCTCTTTATACAGACCTTAGTGGTCCCCTAATACTGTATCTGAAGTCTCTTTATACAGACCTTAGTGGTCCCCTAATACTGTATCTGAAGTCTCTTTTATATAGACCTTAGTGGTCCCCTAATACTGTATCTGAAGTCTCTTTTATATAGACCTTAGTGGTCCCTAATACTGTATCTGAAGTCTCTTTTATATAGACCTTAGTGGTCCCCTAATACTGTATCTGAAGTCTCTTTTATATAGACCTTAGTGGTCCCTAATACTGTATCTGAAGTCTCTTATATAGACCTTAGTGGTCCCTAATACTGTATCTGAAGTCTCTTTATACAGACCTTAGTGGTCCCTAATACTGTATCTGAAGTCTCTTTATACAGACCTTAGTGGTCCCTAATACTGTATCTGAAGTCTCTTTTATATAGACCTTAGTGGTCCCCTAATACTGTATCTGAAGTCTCTTTTATATAGACCTTAGTGGTCCCTAATACTGTATCTGAAGTCTCTTTTATATAGACCTTAGTGGTCCCCTAATACTGTATCTGAAGTCTCTTTTATATAGACCTTAGTGGTCCCTAGTACTGTATCTGAAGTCTCTTTTATATAGACCTTAGTGGTCCCTAATACTGTATCTGAAGTCTCTTTTATATGGACCTTAGTGGTCCCTAATACTGTATCTGAAGTCTCTTTATATAGACCTTAGTGGTCCCCTAATACTGTATCTGAAGTCTCTTTTATATAGACCTTAGTGGTCCCTAATACTGTATCTGAAGTCTCTTTTATATAGACCTTAGTGGTCCCTAGTACTGTATCTGAAGTCTCTTTTATATGGACCTTAGTGGTCCCTAATACTGTATTAGAAGTCTCTTTTATATAGACCTTAGTGGTCCCCTAATACTGTATCTGAAGTCTCTTTTATATAGACCTTAGTGGTCCCTAATACTGTATCTGAAGTCTCTTTTATATAGACCTTAGTGGTCCCTAATACTGTATCTGAAGTCTCTTTTATATAGACCTTAGTGGTCCCCTAATACTGTATCTGAAGTCTCTTTTATATAGACCTTAGTGGTCCCTAATACTGTATCTGAAGTCTCTTTTATATAGACCTTAGTGGTCCCTAATACTGTATCTGAAGTCTCTTTATATAGACCTTAGTGGTCCCCTAATACTGTATCTGAAGTCTCTTTTATATAGACCTTAGTGGTCCCCTAATACTGTATCTGGTCTCTTTTATATAGACCTTAGTGGTCCCTAATACTGTACCTGAAGTCTCTTTATATAGACCTTAGTGGTCCCTAATACTGTATCTGAAGTCTCTTTTATATAGACCTTAGTGGTCGCTAATACTGTATCTGAAGTCTCTTTTATATAGACCTTAGTGGTCCCTAATACTGTATCTGAAGTCTCTTTATATAGACCTTAGTGGTCCCCTAATACTGTATCTGAAGTCTCTTTTATATAGACCTTAGTGGTCCCCTAATACTGTATCTGGTCTCTTTTATATAGACCTTAGTGGTCCCTAATACTGTACCTGAAGTCTCTTTATATAGACCTTAGTGGTCCCTAATACTGTATCTGAAGTCTCTTTATATAGACCTTAGTGGTCCCTAATACTGTATCTGAAGTCTCTTTTATATAGACCTTAGTGGTCCCTAATACTGTATCTGAAGTCTCTTTTATATAGACCTTAGTGGTCCCCTAATACTGTATCTGAAGTCTCTTTATATAGACCTTAGTGGTCCCTAATACTGTATCTGAAGTCTCTTTTATATAGACCTTAGTGGTCCCTAATACTGTATCTGAAGTCTCTTTATATAGACCTTAGTGGTCCCCTAATACTGTATCTGAAGTCTCTTTTATATAGACCTTAGTGGTCCCCTAATACTGTATCTGGTCTCTTTTATATAGACCTTAGTGGTCCCTAATACTGTACCTGAAGTCTCTTTTATATAGACCTTAGTGGTCCCTAATACTGTATCTGAAGTCTCTTTCCAGAAATTCAGCTGTATTCTTGATCTTAACAATCCAAAAGTAATCAGTTACATGTGTGGATATCAGCTCTTTTTTAACATAAAAAAAAAACGCAGGAAAAAGGGACCAAAGATGCACTTAAATTCAACATAAATTGATCTGAAATCAGGGGAGAAGCTCTGATGGGGGCTGACTGAGATGTGGTTGGGGATTTGCTGTGTCCCTCCCTCTTCATTTGACTGACAGGTTTTGCTGTGGTTTCTGTTTTAAGGATTTTCTTTGATTATCATCCTTCCTCTCCCTTCTCATTGACTCTCCTCTCATTTATTGTTTTCTTATTATTTGCTTAACAGGTTCTCGCTGTGTTTTTTTTAAATTTCATTAAGGTTTTTGTTATCTTGACGTGCTTTGATTTGGGCGATTGGGCGAATTCTTCTTTGAAATGGTCCACCCCCCCACCCCCACACACAAAAACCCTCTCCTCTCCTTCCATTAGCCTGAATAAGAGCAGCGATGGAGGCATGAGTCCTTCTGGCTGAGATCAAACTGGACCGCCATCGTCCCTTAATCAATAGCCGTAACCACGGACACCAGGGACCAAAAAAATGAGAGTGTGTGTACTTGTGTGTGCATTTACATGTGTGTTTGTTCTATACAAATGAGTAGGAGCTAGGAGTGAAAATGAATGACGAGAGGAAAGATGTGTGTGTGTGTGTGTGTGTGTGTGTGTGTGTGTGCCGAGTACTGTATAGCACTTCCAGCCTCTCCCCTGGGTTGCTAGAAACTGCAGCTTATTAGGGCTAATGGGCTTCTTTAAGGACCCTCCACTCATTATCTGGACACTTTCAGCACTCTCAGCTCTTGCAGGGTCTGACTGACCAAACTCTCACGCTGCCAGCTCTGTCTCCACGGCGCCGTGGAGTACCGTCCCCCTAAACCACAAACCAGGACGTTCACATCAACCATTAGCACATACAGCGAAGAAAAGTCACGTATTGGAATTCGTAAGCGGTCTACGTATTTTTCTCCATTTTTCTCCACAACTCCTGCAATGAAAAGCCAAGAAAACACCACAGCGCCGTGAAGTTCCCCTTGTAGCAGCAGTATTAGTGTAAAAAGTGTGGTTTTTAACTACTTCATAACCATTTTTTGAAGTAAAGTTATTAGTGTTTTGTCTTTCCTGTTAATAATCGTCCTTACTAACCCATTTTTTAAATGACTTTCTTAAAAAAACAACCAAATTGCCTGTTGGCTGTAACCAAAAGTTAATAAATATACCTTCAACCAGAAATCATAGTTTCAAAACTGCTACATACAGTTTATTGTTTTCTAATAATCAGCGCAGGCTGGCCGTCACGGTGCTGTTGAAGGAAGCGTACGCTTAGCAGCGAGTACACTTCATGGCGTTCATTGATTTATTCATAAGGAAGGCACACGTTCATCAATATTTCTGAAAATGTGCCATCGTTAGCCGACTGGCTCGTCTTCAGCTGCAGTCCTTTGGCGAGTTGCTTTAAACCAGCGGAGGGATGCACATCAGCGTGACCCACATACCACATATAGGCTGTATTAATAATTCATGTTCTGTATGATCCTGCCTCTGTGTTTGTGTGTGTGTGTGTTGTATGGTGTGTGTGAGAGTGTGTGTGTGTGTGTGTGTGAGTGCGTTGTATGGTGTGTGAGTGTGTTGTATGGTGTGTGTTGTATGGTGTGTGATATTGTGTGTGTTGTATAGTGTGTGTGTTGTATAGTGTGTGTTGTATAGTGTGGGTGTGTTGAATGGTATGGTGTGTGTGTGTTGTATGTTGTATGGTGTGTTGTATAGTGTGTGTGGTGTGTTGTATAGTGTGTGTGTTGTATGGTATGTGTGGTATGGTATGTGTGTGTGTGTGTGTGTGTTGTATGGTATGTGTGTGTGTGTTGTATGGTATGTGTGTGTGTGGTATGGTATGGTGTGTGTGTGTGGTATGGTATGGTATGGTGTGTGTGTGTGTGTGTGTGTGTGTGTGTGTGTGTGTGTGTGTGTGTGTGTGTGTGGTATGGTGTGTGTGTGTGTAAGTAGTTGTTGTAGGGAATTGATTGAAACTAATGTGGAACAACCATTACCATCCTCTCAGGGTCTCTCTCCTGGAGGACTCGCCTCTAAAGCGATGAAACTCTTTCCCTCTTTAGCGTTTAGCTTAGCGCAGCGTCACGGCAACCATAAACAACCCTAGTCGTAGCCGCGTCATCCTCGCCCAGCTCCGCCATTGTGTCCAAACATGGCAACGCATTCTCATCAACCAATCTGTCCACCAGAGGACGCTCTACAACGTCCCTGTTAGTGATGGCGTTGCATAGTCTGTCCACCAGAGGACGCTCTACAACGTCCCTGTTAGTGATGGCGTTGCATAGTCTGTCCACCAGAGGACGCTCTACAACGTTTTGATGTTCTGTTGTGACAATAAAACTAATTATTATTATATTATTTTAGTGAGAACTATAAATAACTGATGTTAGGGAAATCTGTTTTGTAACGTGTTTCTGGATTTATTTATTTTTTAAATATACTGTATATCGGCCGATATATCGGCATATCAGATTTTTAAATAACCAAATATAATATCGGTATCTGCCTTAAAAGTCCTTTATCGTCGGCCTCTACTTTACACTTATATCTAGCCAAAAAATGTGCCGTTTCAGGGCCATTGCTAGTTAAGTTCTAGTTAAGGTGACTGCGAGCCGGCTCCGAGGCCCGGTGAGCCGGCGCCAGATGTCTGTCCACCAGGGCCCGCGGCAATTGAGTTTAGCCAAGAAAAAGTGAGCGTCACGCGGTGACGACCGCTACGTTTAGGCACCAAAACGACTGGCTACCTTTAGGAACTAGAGCGTGGTTTGGGTTAAAACACTCCTGGGGAATTAAAACCCTTTTCCTGGGTTAACGTAGCGCTCTCACACAGCAGCAGACAATGTGGTGCATTCGGCAATAAATACATGGAATAAATACAAATTACAGTGCTTTACCTGTCGTAGCTATGTGTACAAATGGGTCATGACAACAGCCTGAATACGGTTACTTCTGGCTCCAAGACACCAAGACGGCGACGGCATAAAAAGGCAAACTGCTGGCATCAAAACCACCCGCCACAAACCAATGGGGGACGTCCATTATTACGGTCTATGGGTAGAACCAGTGGCCTCGGTTTCTCTCCGGTTGAATTCTCGGCTCTTTCTGGGAGCCCCCTTCCCGCCTTCTCAGTTTCCCTTTGCCAAATAAATGTTCTCACTTGGCTCTCATTTGTTTACTGAAACACACCCCCGACACACACTCTTGGACCTTTTTGTTCTGTGTTCAATTTTGATCTCTAAGCGGTCATATTGTCAGCCGCCTAAGAGACTTTGAATGCTCACGTCCCTCATTTCAGCAGCCATCTGGGTCCAAAGTAAATGAGTCCAATTTAAAATCTTCATATTCCCAAACTGCTACAACAACAACACTGTTATCGCACATCCCATGGCAACGTTATGAGATAACAGCTATAAAAAAACAACAACTATACATCCAAATGTAGACAAATTGAGGATGAAGTTGGCAGCGGCTCAGAAAAACATAAGTGTGTCTTTCCGCTGCTGCTGAGAACAGTGGGGAGACCAGATAAGTGTCCAATCAGTGGCAGGCAGAGCGGTGGGGGGACAATCAATGGAACTGCATGAGAGAAATGACATGGATGTAAAAACTGAGAGATGAACAGAAATAATAACCACACACACACACACACACAATCACGAGGTCGCTGAGTGCTTGGATAATGTGATATAAAGACCGTGATAACATGTTGCTGCAGCCAAAAGGTTGAGTAAATTCGCATTTATTACAAATCACATGAAGTGAGATTGTTATTTCTGCCTCACAAAACACCAAACATCCACATTTCTACCATTCAGAAACTCCACGTCTGCTCAAAAACCAATACTGTATCTGAAGTCTCTTTATAAAGACCTTAGTGGTCCCCTAATACTGTATCTGAAGTCTCTTTTATATAGACCTTAGTGGTCCCCTAATACTGTATCTGAAGTCTCTTTATATAGACCTTTGTGGTCCCTAATACTGTATCTGAAGTCTCTTTATATAGACCTTAGTGGTCCCTAATACTGTATCTGAAGTCTCTTTTATATAGACCTTAGTGGTCCCCTAATACTGTATCTGAAGTCTCTTTTATATAGACCTTAGTGGTCCCCTAATACTGTATCTGAAGTCTCTTTATATAGACCTTTGTGGTCCCCTAATACTGTTTCTGAAGTCTCTTTATCTAGACCTTAGTGGTCCCTAATACTGTATCTGAAGTCTCTTTATATAGACCTTAGTGGTCCCTAATACTGTATCTGAAGTCTCTTTATATAGACCTTAGTGGTCCCTAATACTGTATCTGAAGTCTCTTTATATAGACCTTAGTGGTCCCTAATACTGTATCTGAAGTCTCTTTTATATAGACCTTAGTGGTCCCCTAATACTGTATCTGAAGTCTCTTTATATAGACCTTAGTGGTCCCTAATACTGTATCTGAAGTCTCTTTATATAGACCTTAGTGGTCCCTAATACTGTATCTGAAGTCTCTTTATATAGACCTTAGTGGTCCCTAATACTGTATCTGAAGTCTCTTTATATAGACCTTAGTGGTCCCTAATACTGTATCTGAAGTCTCTTTATATAGACCTTAGTGGTCCCTAATACTGTATCTGAAGTCTCTTTTATAGGCAGGCTCATAAAGTGACATTTTCATGCCATGGGACCTTTAAGTTTATGAAAAAGCTCAAAGTCTTTCTCCAGGACACAAACTCCGCTCCCAGGCTTGAAACAGCGGTTTTATTTATTCATTTTTAAGTACATTTGTTGGGCATTGTAGGCCTTTTAAAGGACAGCTGAAGACTTGAGAGAGAGAGAGAGAGAGAGAGAGAGAGAGAGAGAGAGAGAGAGAGAGAGAGAGATGACATGCATCAAAAGCTCGCAGAGCAGAGTCAAACCCGCGACCGCTGCGTTGAGGAGGAAACCTCTACGTATGGGCGCACCCTGTACCAGGTGAGCCACCCGGGCGCCCCAAGCTGTGTTTTATGACCCAAACATCCTGTGTACGCGGTCCTTGGGCTCGGCGATATGGGGAAAATCTATCATCACGATATTTTTGACCAAAATACCTCGATACCGTAACGATATTGTAGAGTTGACTATCGGTGCTTTCACAAAATATTGACACAATGAGATTTTTGATAAGTAATCATCAGTAATGTGGATATAATGACTAAGTGGGAAATAGAGGATAATAATAGAACAGCTACACCAGTCTGGTGAGTTCATCACTTTACTGTAATGCAGCCTTTAAAACCAGGAGAAGACAACACTTATGCAATAATACGATATATATAAGTCTATATCTGGTCTCATATCACAATATCGATATATTGCCCGGCTCTACGCGGTCCAGAAGGATCTTATCTTGATACATGAAAAAGGGGGGCATGCACACTCGAGCGCTCATGTCTCTGCCGGCCCGTTTTCATCACTGTATTCATCCGCCTTCATTTTTAAAACTACATTTTTAGCCTTTGACTGAGCCTACGTACCATTTCAGCCATACCATCCGGAGGAGAAAAGCTCTCTCAAAGAGGAGGTTCCACTGTTGCACCCAGGGTCCCTGAGGAGGGTTGGAGGGGGTAGAAGAAAGGGGAGGAAAGGGGAAGGGGGAGGAAGGAAACAGAGATGTCTACAGTGAATTTAATCACCGGAGCCTTCACCTTATCTTGAATTAGTATCAGCTTTAAAATGTGATATTTACAGCAAAAAGAGGTTGGTTGGTTACATTTATTTTGAACATGTTTTAAAATATATATGCAATAAAATGAAAATATGACAGCTAAAAAACAACATCTCAGCAGTTTCTTCCAAAAATGACTAAAGCGATTTAAGTAAAAGTACAGACCTCTACCACCACAGTTACTGAAACACACATTTCCTACGTGTGGTCTACTAACTCCACGCTTTAACATGTCAAAATATAGACACACACGTGTGGAATATGGTTATATGGTTCGTCTTATTGTTATCTAAGACTTACCTCAACTGAGAGAGCGAGTGTTTGTTACGTGCAATTCTCATTTATGATTATGCAACATGTGAAGCACAAAGCATCAGCATTAATCACATCAACCCATCCGCCCACCACAGCCCCCCTCCCCACTTCTCTCCCTGTTGACAGAAAAGAGTGGGTAGAAGAGTGGGGGTATCTTTTGTAAAAAATTCGATTCAAGCCGCTGGTTATTTATTTAAGATGTGTGATGCTTTCTGCTACATGAGGGAATTCCAACGCTTTCTCGTGAAATGGTTCATATGCTGTTGTATATCAAATCAACTTAAATAACTTTGACTAGGAGGGGCTAAAAAGACGCAAAGTCAAGTTTATTTCATCCATAAAAATGGAAATTACAGTGCTCATACCCGCCTTAATACCCATAAAAACAGGAGGTCTTAGCCTTCCACTACGCTCCATAACCCTACCAGTCAGATTACCCTGAAGAGGGTGGTTCATGTGCTGTTGTACGACAAATATCCGATAAAATTACAGCGAGCGCTGGCCGATCACATGATCAATATATCGATATATGAGGCTAGATATTGTCTTAGATTTTGGATATCCTGATGCAGGAGAGCCTTTCCCGATCTTATTTGACTTTATTTTATCCCTTTTATTTTATATTTATCTGTATTTTAGTTTTTCAATGTTTTCATGCTTTTATCTTTTTGTATTATTGTCTCTTTACACTTGTTAAAGCACTTTGTAACTTGTTTTTGAAAAGTGCTCTACAAATAAAGACTTATTATTATTATTATTATTATTATTATTATTATTATTATTATTATTATTATTATATGTAAGCGTTGTCTTTTCCTGGTTTTAAAGGCTGCATTACAGTAGACTGATGTCATTTTCACACCAGACTGTTCCAGCTGTTCCATTATTTGCCTTTACCCACATTATTATTATTATTATTATAATATCAATATAACTTCTAATTAACCTTGATTATCAAAACCCTCACTGTGTGCACATTTTGTGAAAGCAACAATAGTGAACCCTACAATAAATTTTGAGTGTCAAGGACTTCATTTCCTGCATCATGGCACACTTTAATGCACCAACTTCACAGTGGAAATACCTTTATTTAGCCTACGTGAAGAAGAAAAACTGATTTCAAAATACATCAAAATATAACGGAAAGTATGTTGTAATGTGCCATTGTGCATTTTTAAGAGGGTACATGGAAATCCTTGATCCTTCTTAGTGGGTATTCTGCGTATAGCGTAGACTCACCACTGAACCAGTGTTTCAGTAATAGAAGCCTATTGTCTATATTTTTGTAATATAATAAACACTGTTACACTTTTTGAAACTATTTCAGCTTGTGTAGGCCTATCAGAGCTTTCTGGACATATTAAACACACTTCAAAAATACCGCAATAACACCAAAAAAGTGATAATGTTGGTCACTATGACCGTGAAGTTGCATTTTCATACCTTTACAGCCCAAATCTTGACTTTGAACTACATTTCCCAAACCTAACGGCAAGTAATATTGTTACTGCGATATTCAGATTTTAGTTATCGCATATTTTCCCTCTTATCGTTGGGTTATGTTTTAATTTCAAAGCTGAACAAAACACTTTAAATTTATGATACGTGACAACTTCAAGCACAATAACTCCCCCTACGGAAAGCCCCCCCCCCGGAGTTTGAGACCTAGAATTAGAGCCAATACACAATATATAATATGACCTTCCTGTACAAAAGATACTGCTTTCAAGATGTATGTTCAAAAGATGCTGATTACACATAATCTGTTGACTCAACTGCCTGCGCACATTTAAATCTCAAAGGACGGGCGGGGAAGGAGAGGAGGAGGGGGGGTGGGGTGGGGGGGGTGGGGGGGGGGGGTGGTGGTAAACAGCTGAAGATCAAAGATGGAGTACAAATCAGTAGTCGACTGTGAGAGATCGGGGGCTCCGAGCGCCCGGAAAGCTCAATTGGTAGAGAGGGAGCCATATATAGAGGTTTACTCCTCGATGCAGCGGCCGCAGGTCGGAGTCGAACCTGCGGCCGCTGCATGTGATTCCTCCCCTCTCTCTCCCCCCCCCCCCCTTTTTCTTCAGTTGTCCTGTCAAAAAAGGCCTAAAATGCCCAAAAAATTATCTTAAAAAAGAAATTAAAATGTCTTAAAGAGCTCATATTACGCTTTTTGGCTTTTCCCCTTTCCTTTATTGTGTTATGTATCTTTTTCGTGCTCGTTATAGGTTAACGAAGTAAAGAAGCCCAAAGCCCCCCCCCCCTCCAAGGGAGGTACCATCTCCAACAGAAAACACTAGTCACAAACTGCTCCACACAGGTCTATTGTAGTCCAGCCTTTACTTCTCTTTGTAACACATGTTATAATGCTCGCCTAGCTGCTAGCATGGCATGCCCTCATACTCTGCTTCTGACTGGCTAGTAGTCCTTACCTAGGTACTGTCAGGGCCCTCATACTCTGCTTCTGACTGGCTAGTAGTCCTTACCTAGGTACTGTCAGGGCCCTCATACTCTGCTTCTGACTGGCTAGTAGTCCTTACCTAGGTACTGTCAGGGCCCTCATACTCTGCTTCTGACTGGCTAGTAGTCCTTACCTAGGTACTGTCAGGGCCCTCATACTCTGCTTCTGACTGGCTAGTAGTCCTTACCTAGGTACTGTCAGGGCCTCATACTCTGCTTCTGACTGGCTAGTAGTCCTTACCTAGGTACTGTCAGGGCCTCATACTCTGCTTCTGACTGGCTAGTAGTCCTTACCTAGGTACTGTCAGGGCCCTCATACTCTGCTTCTGACTGGCTAGTAGTCCTTACCTAGGTACTGTCAGGGCCCTCATACTCTGCTTCTGACTGGCTAGTAGTCCTTACCTAGGTACTGTCAGGGCACTCATACTCTGCTTCTGACTGGCTAGTAGTCCTTACCTAGGTACTGTCAGGGCACGCCCGCATACTCTGCTTCTGACTGGCTAGTAGTCCTTACCTAGGTACTGTCAGGGCCCTCATACTCTGCTTCTGACTGGCTAGTAGTCCTTACCTAGGTACTGTCAGGGCACTCATACTCTGCTTCTGACTGGCTAGTAGTCCTTACCTAGCTACTGCGCATGTGTGACTCCAACAAAGACGATACAGAAGTGCGATGCCTCACTCTGTAGCTAAAACAGAGAGCTCAACACACAGGGTGAAAAGTGGAGCTGCAGCAATGTGCAGTACAACAAATACAGGTAAAAGCCAGTAAATTAGAATATTTTGAAAAACTTGATTTATTTCAGTAATTGCATTCAAAAGGTGTAACTTGTACATTATATTTATTCATTGCACACAGACTGATGCATTCAAATGTTTATTTCATTTAATTTTGATGATTTGAAGTGGCAACAAATGAAAATCCAAAATTCCGTGTGTCACAAAATTAGAATATTGTGTAAGGGTTAAATTTTGAAGACACCTGGTGCCACAAAGTAATCAGCTGATTAACTCAAAACACCTGCAAAGGGCTTTAAATGGTCTCTCAGTCCAGTTCTGAAGCCTACACAAACATGGGGAAGACTTCAGATTTGACAGCTGTCCAAAAGGCGACCATCGACACATTGCACAAGGAGGGAAAGACACAAAAGGTTATTGCTGAAGAGGCTGGCTGTTCTCAGAGCTCTGTGTCCAAACACATTAATAGAGAGGCAAAGGGAAGGAAAAACTGTGGTCAGAAAAAGTGTACAAGCGATAGGGATCACCGCGCCTAGTCAAGATTGTGAAAAAAAGATTCACAAGGAGTGGACAGCTGCTGGAGTCAGTGCTTCAAGATCCACCACCAAGAGACGCTTGAAAGACATGGGTTTCAACTGCCGCATACCTCGTGTCAAGCCACTGTTGACCAAGAAACAGCGAAAAGCGTCTCACCTGGGCTAAGGAAAAAGAGCTGGACTGCTGCTGAGTGGTCCAAAGTCATGTTTTCTGACGAAAGCAAATTTTGCATTTCCTTTGGAAATCGAGGTCCCAGAGTCTGGAGGAAGACAGGAGAGGCACAGGATCCACGTTGCCTGAAGTCTAGTGTAAAGTTTCCACCATCAGTGATGGTTTGGGGTGCCATGTCATCTGCTGGTGTCGGTCCACTCTGTTTCCTGAGATCCAGGGTCAACGCAGCCGTCTACCAGCAAGTTTTAGAGCACTTCATGCTTCCTGCTGCTGACCTGCTCTATGGAGATGGAGATTTCAGGTTCCAACAGGACTTGGCGCCTGCACACAGCGCAAAATCTACCCGTGCCTGATTTACGGACCATGGTATTTCTGTTCTAAATTGGCCAGCCAACTCCCTGACCTTAGCCCCATAGAAAATCTGTGGGGTATTGTGAAAAGGAAGATGCAGAATGCCAGACCCAAAAACGCAGAAGAGTTGAAGGCCACTATCAGAGCAACCTGGGCTCTCATAACACCTGAGCAGTGCCAGAAACTCATCGACTCCATGCCACGCCGCATTAATGCAGTAATTGAGGCAAAAGGAGCTCCAACCAAGTATTGAGTATTGTACATGCTCATATTTTTCATTTTCTTACTTTTCAGTTGGCCAACATTTCTAAAAACTCCCTTTTTGTATTAGCCTTAAGTAATATTCTAATTTTGTGACACACGGAATTTTGGATTTTCATTTGTTGCCACTTCAAATCATCAAAATTAAATGAAATAAACATTTGAATGCATCAGTCTGTGTGCAATGAATAAATATAATGTACAAGTTAAACCTTTTGAATGCAATTACTGAAATAAATCAAGTTTTTCAAAATATTCTAATTTACTGGCTTTTACCTGTATTTGGCGTTTTCTGAAAATGAAACCACATCTAATTCTGCTACAACTTCTAAATACAATTATGAACATGAAAATGAGCATAAAATGAACAATTTAGCATTCAATTCAAATCAACTTAAATAACTTTGACTAGGAGGGGCAAAAAAGACGCAAAGTCAAGTTTATTTCATCCATAAAAATGGAAATTACAGTGCTCATACCCGCCTTAATACCCATAAAAACAGGAGGTCTTAGCCTTCCACTACGCTCCATAACCCGATTACCATGAAGAGGGTGACCTGTGTCATGTTATTTTTCATAATAAAGACTTCTTCTTCTTCATTCTCCTTTCACAAAAGGGGAAATAACGACGACACAATATCGGAAATCAGCCAAATTGTCGGTGCATCCCTAGTTTGAACATAGCGGGTTGCCCCCGGGTTAAACCGGCCGTGAGCCTACCACAGCGTAGCTCCAACAGAGTGTGATTTAGAAATATGCGAGCATTTATACCGCGTACTTCATTCATTATTTAAATCTTTCGGATGTGGCCCTGGGAACTTACATGGACCTCATTAACCTACATATTTCTCACTCAGATCCAGAGTTTACACAGTGAAATCACTGGGAACAAGTGAGTAAATAAAACATAAAGCAACAGACAGTGGGCGTAATAACCGTACGGAGAGCTACGAGTTACTCTACTGTAGCAGCTCAAAGAGAAGTCTATTTTTACACACAAACAGGAATGTCAGTGTTTCTCGTGATGTTTCCCTCTGATGCCGATTGTGGAAGACAACATACAGCGACGTACGGTACTGTATATACACCTGGAGCCCGAAAATGCCCCTATGATGTAATGTGAAACGATAAATGATGTAATGGAGTCAGGGATGTTGAAGTTGTGACGTGAGCAACAAACGACACAGGACTTGTATCCGTTGCTGTGGGAATGAAGGCTGAAATCTCAGACAGATATGAGAAAAACTGAATTATTCAATGTAAATTATTAAGAATGTGTATTTTTGTTGTGTCAAGTGATTTGTAGCAGCACCAAAGACACATTAGTGGAAATAGTATTGAGAGTAAAAGTTGACATATTCCAGTCTCTGATTATACATTAACATCCATTCCTTTAATTTCAGTCTAAACTGCTCGGGGCGCCTTTCCATGGGCAGCCCCCCCCCCCTCTGACATCTCTCCATTAGTGCATGTATAGGACCTGAGCATGTGTGTGTAATTCAGGCCTGTGTGTAATGTGTGTAATAACAGAGTGTAGATTGTAATTTCCCCTTGTGGGATTAATAAAGTATACATTATATACATTATTATTATTATAAATTAATTCCTAATTGCTGCTTTTCTAACTCAAATATTAGGTATAATTTCCTATAAATGAGGTTTATTGAACAGAAATTCCTAAAATATGGGACATAGAATGTAATTTTCAATTTTTGACGGGAAGACAACACCTTAACACCTTAACCCCAAGCTGAGATAACCATGACAACCCGTCATAGTCTCTGAAGACATTGTACAACCTTTTATACGCCTCACGATCAGCAACCGCAGGGCCTGAACAAAGGGAAATGCCCAATACTTGCAGATCTCTGCTCCGTTTCTTAACCCTCGTGTTGTCTTCCCATCAACTGTCACCTTTTGGCGCTTTTTCCGATGTTTTTGCTGTTTTTTTCCAACGCTTTAAAAAAATTCATGACCTAATTTTTGCAGCATTATACAAAAACAAATTGTCTTTTCAGAGCTTTTTGTCTCTTTTTTGTCACTTCTTCTGAGGTTTTGGCCACTTTTTTTAAAAGGCCATAAAATTCAATAAAACAACCAAAATTCGGTGAAAGTAATGATACATTTTAACTGAAGAACATTGTATGGCATCCATGTTATTTTTAGGCAATTTGGTTGAAAGAAAGCCAAGTTTATGATATTAAAAATTAAAAAAACCCGGGTCAAATTGGACCACAAGGGTTACTCCTTTAAAAAAAACACAATCAAAACTTCACAGTGCGGTTTGATTGACAGCTGATGTGTGCAGAAACGTCCCAGTCCAGTGAAGAGAGCGCGTCATCACAGGAGATGAAGGCAATGTCAATGTCAAAGATGCAGATTAAAGACAAATCCAAAGAAAAAAACAACAATAAGCAGCATTTTGAAGTTTTACTGAGTCAGCAGCTCCCCAGGAGCAGTAATAAAGCTCATGATACAGCACGTATCCATGGCGACTGCATCCCCATCTCTCTCTGTTTCAGAGCATTGTGTGTGGAGATGTATTTATAATCAAATAATTGGGATTGGTGGCCTGTGATTGGTCAATCTAGAGGAAAAAATAAAATAAAGCATGCAGGGAAATGCATCTAGAGGCCAACTCTCTCTCTCACACACACACACACACACACACACACACACACACACTATCTGCTAGCTGCCTGTCCCCTGAACACACTGTAAAAAACATTGATATTGAGTATAACCCATAGTATAGATGATAGAGTCTAACTATAGTATAAATAAGTACACGGAATGGAACTTTAACTGGTTGAAGTAATTTCTTATGAAAAAATAAGTACAAATTATGAGACTCCAGCGTGTTAAATGTGAATATTTTCTAGTTTCTTCTCTCCTCTGTAACAGTAAACTGAATCTCTTTAAGTTGGGGACAAAACGAGACATTTGAGGACGTAATTTTGGGCTTTTTGGGAAACTCTGATCCCCATTTTTCACCCTTTATGAATCCAAAAAACTAATCTATTCATCTAGAAAATAATCCACAATGAAAATAATCAACAGATGCGGCCCTAATTGTGAGAAATTTCAATGCAGGTTTATTAAAAATCATCCACAGCAGTGGAGTTGAGAGGCTGCCAGTGTCACGCTGAATGAATCACAGTTCATCAGGTTGTATTTTACCGTTTGAAGGTTTAATTTCTTCTTTTATGTCTTTCATTTTCTCCTCCGTCTGATTTCAATAAAGTTGAGTCCACTGGCTGAGAAGTTATTGATGAGTTTTTTGTTAAAGATCAAGGAAAGGATTCGTAGAAGGACAATGTTGAATATTTTAATGACGTCCTTGATTCACTATGGATGGATGGACACACACACACACACACACACACACACACACGAGCGTGAACACACACAGTTTTAAAATGGCCATAACACATACACACGAGCGTGAACACACACACACACAGTTTTAAAATGGCCATAACACACACACACACACACACACTTTTAAAATGGCCATAACACACACACACACACACACACACACACACACACACACACACTTTTAAAATGGCCATATCTGTTCTTCCTTCGGCAAAATGTACCCTAACTTTGGAGGGCTACCCCCCCCCCCATGAAAGTCGATTTGAATCGGATAAGATCCCGTCCATGTGTGGAGTGCAGGTCTACTGTATTAAAACGGACATCTGAAGCTGCTCTTTCAAGGCCACAAGCAAAACTGAACTAAAGTCAAATCCAGCTGCCTGTATCTGCAGCTCAATTCCTCAAAGACGAGAGCGCAGCAGGCCGAGGCCGCCTGCTTTCTGGAGGCAACAACACCGGTGAAAGACTGTCTGTCCTCTGCTGCGCTGTCCTCTGCTGCGCTGTCCTCTGCTGTCCTCTGCTGCGCTGTCCTCTGCTGCGCTGTCCTCTGCTGTCCTCTGCTGCGCTGTCCTCTGCTGCGCTGTCCTCTGCTGCGCTGCACTGCATCACAGTCCCAGCCAGAGAAGGCAGTGGGCATGCTGGGGGACTCCCTGCCAACACTAAAGATCAGCTATTTTACCCCCGCAGATGCTAGTCGCAGCAGAAGGCCACACACAGGCAAGGACCCACAAGACAGACACACACAGACAGAGACACAGACAGACACACACATAGACCCACACAGAGACATAGACAGACACACACAGAGACATAGACACACACAGAGACAGACACACAGAGACATAGACAGATATAGACCCACACAGAGAGATACAGACACATATAGAGACACACACACACACTTTTCTTCATTTTCTTTCCTGTCATTCCTATTCTAACAGTTATCTTTACTATTATAAAAGGTGTAGCTGGACTTGGACATTTCCTACATTTCCCAGAAGGATTCCACCTCAGAGAACAAGCTGAGACAGTTTTGCTTCTGCTCGTGTCATGATGTCATGATTTTTTTGGTTGTAGCCAACTATTGAAAAATAGTTAATAACCAAAGTAGTCATATGTAGGCCTACTTCCAGGCTCCGGCTGTGGGTCCGTCCCTCTGCTTCGGTTTCCCTCACCACTGAGTCTGACTTAAGATGTTTTTCCACTGCATGGTACCTAATTTAATTAATTTATACTATTGATTGATCCCCAGAGGGGAAATTAAAATTTACACTCTGTGTACACTTTGTCAGAATCACTACACACACACACACACACACACAAACACACACACACACACACGCTCAGGACCTATTCATTCACAAATGAATAGATGTCAGACTGAGTCCCACCAGCTCTCTGAGCGGGTGGCGGGGGATACGGTGCCTTGCTCAAGAGCACCTGGCAGTGCCCAGGAGGTTAAGTGGCATCTCTCCAGCCACCAATCCACATTCCGTACTTTGGTCCGCATGGGGACTTGAACCGCGACCCTCCGGTTCCCGACCCAACTCTCTACAGACTGAGCTACTGCCCCCCTACTGGACTTTACTGGTTTTCCATTAAGGTACAAAGTCCCCAGTACTTGCTAACAGGCACTTTATGCAGTACCACCTCCGTCGAGGTTCCAAGCGAGCTGAGGCGATACCAAAAGGTGACGTGAAAACCTGCAGACTGCTGATTGGTCGGAGAGAATCGTCACCAATCACTGTGTCATCATTGCTAACCATGTGTTTTGTTTGCTGCCTCCAGCTTCTTTTGAAACTAAATGTGTCTTCTGGCAAATATGCCGACAATCAAAAGCAACACACCTTCGACGTATGTGTGTGTGTGTGTGTGTGTGTGTGTGTGTGTGTGTGTGGGGCATTAGGTCACGGCAGTTCGCTGCTATGACGACAAGCCACGGCTCGCCTCACGCATTGCGCAGACGGTACTACTTGTCGCACGGACCGCTACAGGAAGTCACTCTAACACGTCATGACTGGGTGCTGTAAGACTCAGACACCACAATGCTGCACTAATGCAACCTGCACAACTGCTTTATTTACAGACTTATACGATTTAAGCTGTTGCACATTTTTGTATTCCCAACTTGGACATAAATATATATATTAAAATATTTGTTATTGTATTTTATTCCTATTATTATTTCATGTATATATGTATATTGTATCCTAGTATTTAATTTATATTCTGTGCTGTGTGACAGATTTTTATGCTGAAACACTACAATTTCCCATTTTATTGGGATCAATATCCATCCATCCATCCATCCATCCATCCATCCATAATGGAAAAAAGGAGGACGGGGCACCGCAGCAGAGTCGAGCAGGTCCCATTAATGGAAAAACACCATTAAAGTCCCGCCGACGACATCCTTCAGTCAGGCTGTTTATTTTACCAGGTTACTGGTCTTGCTTTTGTACGCATGCCTTTGATTGGACTGAACTAACCAATGGCAGATACAGGAAGTCAAGTCAAGAGCTTTGGTTTTTAGTTGGGAAATTGGTCATAAAGGCATTGGCATCGTGCTAAAGGAAAGAGATTACATCAGGGACAGATCCCCATCAGTGTAGAGAAAGAAAAACGTTTCATCAAACATCTCAAATACCTTCATACAATACTGACAGCGTCATTTGGAGATGTAGAACAGAAAGCATCAGAGGAACTGCTCCCCTGACCCCCGACCCCTGACCCCCGACCCCGTTCTCATCAGCACAGAAGACCATTTCCATACCAGTGAACTGAGGAGTTCAGTGTGAATCTGTCTGCTCTGTCGCTGAAAACGATGACAAAAAGACGCTCAAAGAGCACAAACATCCAATAAAACAACGATAAACGACACTAAATGACTACAGAGACGCAAGACAATTACACAGAGATGCTAAATGACTATAAATACACACAAAATGACCAAAACCATAATATAGTAAATATACAGTGGCTAGAATAAGTTTAAAAGAGGAATAAAAAAAAACATCTTTTGGAGATTGATCTTAATGCCTTAATTCAAAAAAATTAGGAAAATCCACCTTTAAGAACACCAGTTTTCTTTGTGAATGAATAATGTCTCATAGATAAATAAATGTTCTTCCTTAAAATACAGGGGGGGGGGCATAAGTATACACCCCCTATGTTAAAATACAGGATGTATAAGTATACACCCCCCTATGTTAAATACAGGGGGCATAAGTATACACCCCCCTATGTTAAATACAGGGGGCATAAGTATACACCCCCTATGTTAAAATACAGGGGCATAAGTATACACCCCCTATGTTAAAATACAGGGGCATAAGTATACACCCCCCTATGTTAAATACAGGGGGCATAAGTATACACCCCCCTATGTTAAAATACAGGGGCATAAGTATACACCCCCCTATGTTAAAATACAGGGGCATAAGTATACACCCCTATGTTAAAATACAGGGGCATAAGTATACACCCCCTATGTTAAAATACAGGGGCATAAGTATACACCCCCTATGTTAAAATACAGGGGGCATAAGTATACACCCCCCTATGTTAAAATACAGGGGGCATAAGTATACACCCCCTATGTTAAAATACAGGGGGCATAAGTATAGTGTAAACTTAATCAAGCCACTGTAAAAGCACCACAAAGAGACACAAAATGGCCGCAAAGGAACCTAAAATGACTAAAAAATAAACGCAAATAACAAAAACAAGGAGATGCAAAATGACTAAAAGACAATTTGAGTGACTTGTAGACATAAAATACTGAAATACAGTTTCATTTGGATGTGTAGAGCAGAAAGCATCTGAGGAACTGCTCCCCTGACCCCTGACCCAGATTCAGATTCCCATCAGCACAGAAGACCATTTCCACACTAGTGGACTGAGCAGGAATCTGTCCCTGCAGTGTCCAGTAAAACAAAAAGGAGGCTGGGTGGGGGGTGGGAGGGGTATGACACACAAACTGCAACACTGACGGAAGAAGCAGGTGCAGGCTGTAAAATCGTTAGGCATTAATTAAACAGATCTGGGAAATGAGACGGTCCGCCCACCTACGTGCTTACACCTGACATTTAGGTGGATCAGCCAACAGCAAACGCCTCGGCAGATTGGAGGAAACGGAGCAGCCCAGCAGGGGCTGACATGGTTTCATGAAATCCCGGCGCTGCCTCCGTCACCAGGTCCAGGCGGTTCCTGAACGCCTCTTCGCCCGAGTCCTTTCCTGCAATCCGCTGTATTAACATTTGTATTCTATCTGCTTTTAGAGATCCAGGGTACGAGCACCGAAATGGGTTTCCTCAGGAGGGGGGCAGGCGTCCCCCTTAGAGATAGGGTGAGATGCTCAAGTTATCTGAGAGGAGCTCGGACCCAGGACTAGGTGGAGGGACGTCCAACAGGGAGGAGGCCTCGGGGAAGACCCAGGACTAGGTGAAGGGATGTCCAGCTGGGAGGAGGCCTCGGGGGAGACCTAAGACTAGGCGGAGGGACGTCCAGCTGGGAGGAGGTCTCAGGGAAGACCTAGGACTAGGTGGAGTGACGTCCAGCTGGGAGGAGGTCTCGGTGAAGACCCGGGACGTCCAGTTGGGAGGAGGTCTCGGGGAAGACCCAGGACTAGGTGGAGGGATTATATCTCTAACCTGGCCTGGGAACGCCTCTGGATCCCCCAGTCGGAGCTGGTTGATGTGGCTCGGGGAAGGGAAGTTTGGGGTCCCCTGCTGGAGCTGCTGCCCCCGAGACCCGATACCGGATAAGCGGATGAAGATGGATGTCTGTTTTTATTGAAGTTATAAGACGTGCTAGAATGGCAGGTTGTCATACAGAATGCCAATTAAAAATTTATAAAATATGAGAAGAAAACATTGAACATGTTGTCCTCATGTTGTCCTCATGTTGTCCTCATGTTGTCCTCATGTTGTCCTCATGTTGCCCTCATGTTGCCCTCATGTTGTCTTCATGTTGTCCTCATATTGTCCTATATCAATGTTCTTTTTAATTCCCCAAAATAACATGATTGATTCCACACAACGCTCTTTGCCAAGTACAAATCTCTACTTTCATTAATTTTGGGGCGTCTTATTCAATTTTATAGCATTTGAAACCAAATTGAAGTGTTTTGAAATAGTATTGAGAGTAAAAGTTGACATATTCCAGTCTGTGATTATCATCAACCATTCCTTTAATTTTAGTCTCAATAATTCCTAATTTCTGCTTTTCTAACTCAAACATTAGGTATAATTTCCTATAAATGAGGTTTATTGACCATAAATTCCAAAAAAAAAAAACAACTGTAAAACTGCTGTGAAAAAGGTTTGACTTACACCCCCTTCTAGTCTGCCAACACTGCTTTTTTGCATGTTCATTAACGATTAATCTGTCAAGTTGTCTGGTCTCTAAAATGTCAGAAAATGGTGAAAAATGTGGATCAATGTTTCCCAAAAAGCCCCAGAACACACTGTAAAAAACATCTCACTATCTGCTAGCTGCCTGTCCCCTGAACACACTAAAAAACATCTCCTCACTATCTGCTAGCTGCCTGTCCTCTGAACACACTGTAAAAAACATCTCCTCACTATCTGCTAGCTGCCTGTCCTCTGAACACACTGTAAAAAACATCTCACTATCTGCTAGCTGCCTGTCCCCTGAACACACTGTAAAAAACATCTCACTATCTGCTAGCTGCCTGTCCCCTGAACACACTGTAAAAAACATCTCGAGATGTTTTTTACAGTGTGTTCAGGGGACAGGCAGCTAGCAGATAGTGAGATGTTTGCTGTATGTGACAAAAAAATGTAGCCTAAGAAACGTGTGACATTGCTTAGAGTTTCTACTCCAACCGCCTAAGCAATTATTAAAATATTTGCAGATTAATTCAATACTGGACAACTACTCGATTCAACTCTGCAGCTCCACAGTGAGACTCATAACTATATTAATATTACTCTATTATAACTAATGCGTTTGACTGAGATTTTGGAGCACCTGACAACCAAAAGCTGTTCTTATTTATGGTTTATAACAAATTAAGTTTAAACTGCATTTAGCCAAAGTAATTGGTCCACTTAAGAGTCCCTTTCAATAAACAGGGTCCCTTGTTAGACGGTGGAACCGAAATTTCCCAGGAGGTTAGGTTAGCTTTATCCAACATCCAGCAGAAAGAACTACACACACCGAGATCTCAGCGGTCATCTCGGGAAGCTTTCACGAGATTTACGAACTCACTTTCTCAAGTCCCCACTGAGAAGTCCCTGCAGGATTAGCACTGGCGACACAGAAGCCTTATATATAGCTTTATGCTTACCTTGGACGTCGCCCTGGTTCCGGTTTCACTCTGACGGTTCTTTTATTCCCTTCGTCCTGTTGTCCGCTTTCTCTCTTTTTTCTTTCCCGTGGTTACTTGCTCCTAATGTCGCTTCATGCCTCCCGGCGCTCGGGGCGCGCACCGCGGGACTGTGGAGCAGCTCTGCCGGAGGGTGGGGGATGAAAAAACTTCCAGGCAAAGTGTGTGAATATGTGTGGAGAGAAGGAAAAAGGGCAGCGGTGGAGAGCGGGAGAACGCCGAAGAAGGGAGGGAAGGAAGGAAGGAGGGGGAGAGAGAGAGGAGAAGAGAGGCAGCCGGTGCGTTTTAAACCGGATCTCCCGGAGAGAAACCCGAGCGCTGCCGCGCTGAAATTCAACCCGAGGCGACAGACTCTCTGCGCGGCTCCGAGCGGCACATCTCTCCCTGCCTGACACCGAGACAGAGATCCAGGGGAGGGAGCTAGAAGGTGGTGGTGGTGGTGGGGGGGGAGGAGAAGGACGGGGAGGGGGGCGTTGATCATCAGGGCACCAAGCGCGAGCGCCTGCCGACAAGCCAGGTGGATGTGAGCCCAAGGGCGTAGGTTTTATTTCCCCATGGGGGGGGGATCCATAAAACTGTATATCAATTCACAGCTGAGTGAGATAACTCTCACAAATAAAATGGCACTATTATGCTGCACACTGTTTACTACATATTAAATGATTTACATATTATCCTTATTTAATATTATACATATTTACACATTATACATATTTAAATATTTAATATTATACACATTTACACATTTATTATACATATTTAAATATTTAGTATTTACACATTATACACATTTAAATATTTAATATATATTATTTACACATTATACATATTTAAATATTTAATATTATTTACACATTTATTATACATATTTAAATATTTAATATTATTTACACATTTATTATACATATTTAAATATTTAATATTATACATATTTTATTATAGGCTACATAGTAGTTCTTAGATTTCATTTAAATTTTATACTCCATTGATCCTCTATGGCAGAATTACAATTTACACTCTCTTAGACTGTAGATCTCACACACACACACACACACACACACGTCAGAGTGGGGGGGGGCTGCCAGCCCTGAGTGTTTGAGGGGGGTTCATGCCTTGCTCCAGAGCACATTGGCAGTGCCCAGGAGGTGAACTGGCATCTCTCCAGCTACCAGTCCACACGCCGTACTTTGGTCCGAACGGGGACTTGAACCTGCGACCCTCTGGTTCCCAACCCAACTCCCTACGGAGTGAGAGGAGTAGTTCCTTCATTTTATAACGGAAATATGTACACAGTCTTTGTTTTTTTTAGATTTTCTGTTCGTTTTTCCCTTGAAATGACATGTTGTATGTTTATGAGTCATGTCGTAGCGGATTGGCTGAAACGCTTTATATACCGATTCCTACAGACGTCAATGGGAGAAATGAGCGGGAAATTTACTTCCGGAAACCAAGGTCTCTTGGGAGAGGGGTGGGACTGTTGAGCTCTATGCTCTGTTTTTTTTGTGTGTGTGTACACACACACACACACACACACACACAGACATGTTTCTTTAGAAATAAGCAACGGACAAATGGGGTCTTTAAACGCTTCAGATGTAAAGTTATTCACTGTCAAAGTGGCGCCAAAATGAATGGGAGTCAATGGGATGCTAATTTCCTATGCTAACGTTCCTGCTCGAGACCATCTGCTAACACACACACACACACACACACACACACACACACACACACACACACACACACACACACACACACACACACACACACACACACACACACACACACACACACACACACACACACACACACACACACACACACACACACACACACACACACACACACACACACACACACACACACACACACACACACACACACACACACACACACACACACACACACACACACACACACACACACACACACACACACACACACACACACACACACACACACACACACACACACACACACACACACACACACACACACACACACACACACACACACACACACACACACACACACACACACACACACACACACACACACACACACACACACACACACACACACACACACACACACACACACACACACACACACACACACACACACACACACACGACCCCGCCCCACCTGGGAGATAAATAACATCCCAGAGTCCGGTCTAGACCTGCTCTTTATGGAAAGACCTGGGAGATAAATAACATCCCAGAGTCCTGGTCTAGACCTGCTCTTTATGGAAAGACCTGGGAGATAAATAACATCCCAGAGTCCGGTCTAGACCTGCTCTTTATGGAAAGACCTGGGAGATAAATAACATCCCAGAGTCCTGGTCTAGACCTGCTCTTTATGGAAAGACCCGGGAGATAAATAACATCCCAGAGTCCGGTCTAGACCCGCTCTTTATGGAAAGACCCGGGAGATAAATAACATCCCAGAGTCCGGTCTAGACCTGCTCTTTATGGAAAGACCCGGGAGATAAATAACATCCCAGAGTCCGGTCTAGACCTGCTCTTTATGGAAAGACCTGGGAGATAAATAACATCCCAGAGTCCTGGTCTAGACCTGCTCTTTATGGAAAGACCTGGGAGATAAATAACATCCCAGAGTCCGGTCTAGACCTGCTCTTTATGGAAAGACCTGGGAGATAAATAACATCCCAGAGTCCTGGTCTAGACCTGGTCTTTATGGAGAGACCTGGGAGATAAATAACATCCCAGAGTCCGGTCTAGACCTGGTCTTTATGGAAAGACCTGGGAGATAAATAACATCCCAGAGTCCGGTCTAGACCTGCTCTTTATGGAAAGACCTGGGAGATAAATAACATCCCAGAGTCCTGGTCTAGACCTGGTCTTTATGGAGAGACCTGGGAGATAAATAACATCCCAGAGTCCGGTCTAGACCTGGTCTTTATGGAAAGACCTGGGAGATAAATAACATCCCAGAGTCCTGGTCTAGACCTGCTCTTTATGGAAAGACCTGGGAGATAAATAACATCCCAGAGTCCTGGTCTAGACCTGCTCTTTATGGAAAGACCTGGGAGATAAATAACATCCCAGAGTCCTGGTCTAGACCTGCTCTTTATGGAAAGACCTGGGAGATAAATAACATCCCAGAGTCCTGGTCTAGACCTGGTCTTTATGGTGTTGAGGTGATTTAGCACTATATAAATAAAATTGAATTGAACTGCAGGTGATGGCTTTGTAGCATTATAATGACGCCATGGGAGCTACGCGTAGAGAGGAGAGGCTCACCCCCCTTGAGCAGACCCCCCTAAGTCCCCGACCGAGAGAGCGGTTGCGGTGAGAGCTACTCGGTATGACTGTTCTCGGTGACCGTGACTGTTTACCAGACTACGTTGAGTAACGTTGAGAGCCGAGCACCAGGCTACTGAACGCCACCGTAACCATGCCTAATGCATGACTCTCATGTAGAGTCCGACCGATAAAGGATTTTTAAGGCCGATACCGATACGAATATTTGGTTATTTAAACATCCGATATATTGGCCGATATATACTGTATATTTTTTTTTAAATCCAGAAACGCGTTACAAAACATAAACAGAGTTCCCTAACATTAGTTATTTGTAGTTATTTATGAGTTCTCACTAAAATAATATAATAATTTGTTTTATTGTTACAACAGAACATCAAATATATTAAAGTTCTAATAAATAAAATGTAGAAAAATACAAACTTAAGATATGAAACTTAAAGTCCTTTAAACGAAAACACATTAACAAAAAAAAAAAAATCAGAGTCATTGTAATGACTGAATGTAATACAACAGGGACGTTGTAGAGCGTCCTCTGGTGGACAGACTATGCAACGCCATCACTAACAGGGACGTTGTAGAGCGTCCTCTGGTGGACAGACTATGCAACGCCATCACTAACGGGGACGTTGTAGAGCGTCCTCTGGTGGACAGACTATGCAACACCATCACTAACGGGGACGTTGTAGAGCGTCCTCTGGTGGACAGACTATGCAACGCCATCACTAACGGGACGTTGTAGAGCGTCCTCTGGTGGACAGACTATGCAACGCCATCACTAACAGGGACGTTGTAGAGCGTCCTCTGGTGGACAGACTATGCAACACCATCACTAACAGGGACGTTGTAGAGCGTCCTCTGGTGGACAGACTATGCAACACCATCACTAACAGGGACGTTGTAGAGCGTCCTCTGGTGGACAGACTATGCAACACCATCACTAACAGGGACGTTGTAGAGCGTCCTCTGGTGGACAGACTATGCAACACCATCACTAACAGGGACGTTGACCGTTTTTATTTATCAGAATCATTTATTTCAGATTTTTTCTACATTCTTTTCATTCCTTTACGTTTTTTTCAGTAGATGTTCAGGTATTTTGATCATTTCTCTTTTTTTAAATTGTATTTATTATTTCTTGTAGCCTACGACAATTCACAGATGATCGTAAGTAATTTCTCTGTTTGGGATTCTCTCTCTCTCTCTCTCATATATTGAAGTGCCCCCTGCAACTAAAAAGGTCATTACCATGACAACCTTGCTACCAGTCAAAAGGGGAGGATGTTTATCATGGCAACAGTGGCTGGCAGCCAGACTAACAGCCCGGCTCTACCCCAGGGGCAAGCCAACGTGTCAACTCCAGAGTTGGATTCTAGTGTGTACACACAGATTGTTTCTTCTATTTCACATCCACTGACAGCAGCTCAGCGTAAAAGACATCCAGACCCGAAGACTGCAGGTAGCAGAGTGGGAGCTGTGTCCTGTCGCTCTCCACACCGAGTGTCCACACCAAGTATTCAGTGGCCTTTCAGAACTGTGTACACATGTTTCAGAGACAAGATCCCACACCACCTGTCCACCTGTCCACCCTCCAGCTCTGCCCAGACACCGTGTTCATCGTAACGCATGGCTGGCAATAGTTTGACATTTCAGGGACACACACATTCGGGTCATACCAAGAGGTGGATGAGAAGATCAACACCACTCCACAGAGATCGGCATGGCTTTATTTCAAGTAGCCTAATATCTGGTTTGATTTGCATTGAGAGATGATTTTATGGAAAGTACCCGATGCCAATCTCTAGGTATGGTGAAGGGTATGTGATGATGGGGGGGGGGGGTAATTTAATTCCAAAGACCAAGGGAACTTTATTAGGATGCATAGTATCCTGATCCATGTAATAACTGGTCTTTAATAATACAAATGTGCCTGCTTCTATGGGAATTTAACATAGGGGTGTCTATACTTGTGCCCCATGTATTTTAAAAGGACATTTATTTATTTACAATAAATTATTCATTCACAAAGAAAATTGGTGTCCTTAAAAGGTTGAATTTTCCTAAATTTTATTTTATTAAAGATTATTTTTTGGGGCATTTCCGCCTTTATTTGATAGGACAGCTTGGTGAGAAAGGGGTCAGAGAGGGGGAAAACATGCAGGAAATTGTCACAGGTCAGATTTGAACCCAGGACCTCTGCATCGAGGCATAAACCTCAAAAGTATATGTGCGCCTGCTCTACCACTGATCCCACCTGGCCACTTTCCTAAATATTTTTTTAATTAAGACATTTTGATATTTTTCCTTTCGTCAAATTCAGCATGGGTTCATAAATTTGTGAGCACTACTGCATGTGTGTGTGTGTACACTACTTTTCCTGTATTCAGATACACTTTTATGCACCAATTTATGGTGGAAATACATTTATTTAGCCTATGCAAAGAAGAAAATGACAGATGACAATTCAAAATATACCAACACTATAATGGAAATGATGTTGTTGCAGGTCCTCTCTAAGTGGGTATATGGAAATCATGGAGCCTGTCCTGGTGGGTCTATCATGCAGACTACACCACACCACCACAGCCTACTTGGGTCAAAGTTATTTCATTTAACCACAAAATCTCTTTTCATTTCAAGTGCTATCTACCACAATGAACCTATTTCACCTGCATTCAAATGGTTCCAGCATTTGAATGCAGGTGAATTAATTAATTATGCATTTGAAGAATATTTCTCTGCTCAGAAGTCAGTAACATACGTCTTTCCAGGCAGACATAGCCTACCTTAGCTGTCCATTTTCAGATCATCCTTGTCCTCCAGGTTGAGTCATACCAACCGGTTGATTGTAGTTTGATCATCTTTGGGCTGTAAAATGTCAATGGTGCTCCATGGACCTTATTCTTTTACAAAACTGAAATGTCCCCTTCCTCTCTTGCACCCAGACAGCTCAATCTGATGTCCTGACAAGCCGAATGAGAGACATGTTGCCTCACTGGCTGCTCCTGGACAAATATGACATAGTAAAAGCATCTCCTTAAGGATATATTTGGATTTTATCCTAATAAAGCCTGATACAGCCATGTTAAAAAAAGCCCAAACAGAACCAAATCAGCGCGCCAATAGGCGTTTTTATTCAAACTAAACACGTGATTTAATTTCTGGTTCTTACGTCGCAGGTGCGCTGATGGGAGCGCTCCAAAACTCCATTGTTTCGTGCCGAATTGGCGGAAACAGCGGAGTAACTAAAACACATTTTGAATGTAGTTCCACTTGTCTCTGAGTTAGGTTTGATAACTTCTCTGTGGCACCCGGTGGGGGCAGGGCGCCTACAGCTGTGCTCGCGCTGATTACGCACAGCTGATCTGGGGCACGTTCAATCTCGGTGCACCGTTTTGCTACGGTTTCCGGGTTGAACGCATAGATATATATATATATATATATATATATATATATATATATATATATATATATATATATATATATATATATATATATATATATATATATATATATACACACGAGAGCAGGCGGTATATGGAGCTAGATTTGTTTTATTACATGAGTGAAAATTAAGGCTCTGAGATTAAAAAAAATGTTTGAGAGAAAAGGTTTTCATACCAATAGAAAAAAATAATAATATTTGAGACTTAAAAAAAGTTTCACTATAAATTTGAATTTTTAAAAATAATTTCTGGGAAAACATAAGGTAACTTTTTTATTTTTTCATGTATTTTCTTGCATGTAATAAAGAAACAAATCAGCAGCAGGGGGCGGTGACCAAAAGCCAGAGACAGTTAACACTTCTCTTTATTCATCCTTCTGGGATGACTCCTGCAGGGAAACTGCCATTTCCAGCAGCAGTTTTCAGCCAGAAGAATACAGTAAAGTATATAAAGATAACAATAATAGAATAGAAAGCCTTTATTGTCATTATACACAAGTGCAGTACCTGTGCAATGAGATTGAAGCAACGCCTTTACAGTGTCAGCACGAAATATAAAAATATAAAATATAAGAATATAAAATATAAAAATATAAAGTATAGGTAGTGCAGAGAAAAAAGAGAGGGGGGGGGGCTGGTGCACAGTCCTGAGTCCTGAGAGCAACTTTCATACATATATAAAATAGCTTTGTATACACATTGTGTGAAAAGTAATAACAAAAATAATAATAATAATAATAATAATAATAATAATAATAATAATAATAATAATAAAACCTTTGGCTATAAAAATACATTTAACATAAATTATCAGTCAAGTGTCACATCAAGTGTTCATGTGTCCAGGTATTTACGTGAGTCCAGGTATGTGTGTGTCTGTACTGTCCTCTTTACCCTATTCACCCTTAAGTTAAAGTTAAAGCAATGGACAACGCGACGCCATTGGACTTTGATGGAGACCAGTGAAGTCTGAGC
This sequence comes from Percina caprodes, assembly GCA_013375575.1. Taxonomy (NCBI): domain Eukaryota; kingdom Metazoa; phylum Chordata; class Actinopteri; order Perciformes; family Percidae; genus Percina; species Percina caprodes. The sequence goes on along the minus strand of JABXJD010000142.1, from coordinate 954,869 downwards.
ATTTGGTTTTCAAAATGGCGGCGTGACCCCGGTGGTGGCGGGTGGTGGTGGGGGGTGGGGGGTGGGGGGTGGGGGTGGGGGGGTCTACTGTGTACTAAGTGCATTATTTACATTGCAATATAAATGAAAATATAACTTAATTTATTAATATGTTGTGTGTTTGTCATGATGCTATGTTTGTAATTTTCAAACATAGCAGGTGGTTCGATCCCTGGCCCTGCAGTCCCATGTCGAGGTGTCCTTGGGCCAGACACTGAACCCCGAGTTGCCCCCCGATGCTGCCCCATCAGAGTGTGAATGTGTGTGAGTGTGTATCTGATGAGCAGGTGGACCTTGTACGGCAGCCTAGGCCACAGTGTGTGAATGTGTGTGAGTGTGTATCTGATGAGCAGGTGGACCTTGTACTGCAGCCTAGGCCACAGTGTATGAATGTGTGTGATGGTGAATGTATCCTGATGATGTAAAAGAGCTTTGAGAAGTCGTTAAGACTAGAAAAGCGCTTTATAAATACAGCACATTTACATGAAGATGCATTTCCTGGGTGAACGTCTTGTGTTTTCCATTGGACACAAACTCCTCTCCCTGACTATGACAACTACAGAAGCTTTAAACCCCCACACTGGTCCAACAGAGGAGACTCCGACAGCCGCACGGACCGCTACAGAAAACAACAACAATACCACAATAACACTCTTTAACACGTCATCACTGAGTGTAGATAGACTTTTAGACACCACAATAATGCACTACACTATATATTATACTATACTACTACTGCACTACACTATATATTATACTACTACTGCACTACACTATATATTATACTATACTACTACTGCACTACACTATATATTATACTATACTACTACTGCACTATACTACTACTGCACTATACTATATATTCTACTATACTACTACTGCACTATACTATATATTATACTATACTACTACTGCACTATACTATATATTATACTATACTACTACTGCACTATACTATATATTATACTATACTACTACTGCACTATACTATATATTATACTATACTACTACTACTGCACTATACTATATATTATACTATACTACTACTGCACTATACTATATATTATACTATACTACTACTGCACTATACTATATATTATACTATACTACTACTGCACTATACTATATATTATACTATACTACTACTGCACTATACTATATATTATACTATACTACTACTGCACTATACTATATATTATACTATACTACTACTGCACTATACTATATATTATACTATACTACTACTGCACTATACTATATATTATACTATACTACTACTGCACTATACTATATATTATACTATGCTACTACTGCACTATACTATATATTATACTATACTACTACTGCACTATACTATATATTATACTATACTACTACTGCACTATACTATATATTATACTATACTACTACTGCACTATACTATATATTATACTATACTACTACTGCACTATACTATATATTATACTATACTACTACTGCACTATACTATATATTATACTATACTACTACTGCACTATACTATATATTATACTATACTACTACTGCACTATACTATATATTATACTATACTACTACTGCACTATACTATATATTATACTATGCTACTACTGCACTATACTATATATTATACTATACTACTACTGCACTATACTATATATTATACTATACTACTACTACTGCACTACACTATATATTATACTATACTACTACTGCACTATACTATATATTATACTATACTACTACTGCACTATACTATATATTCTACTATGCTAATACTGCACTATACTATATATTATACTATACTACTACTGCACTATACTATATATTATACTATACTACTACTGCACTATACTATATATACTATACTAATACTGCACTATACTATACATTATACTATACTACTACTGCACTATACTATATATTATACTATACTACTACTGCACTATACTATATATTATACTATACTACTACTGCACTATACTATATATTATACTATACTACTACTGCACTATACTATATATTATACTATACTACTACTGCACTATACTATATATTATACTATACTACTACTGCACTATACTATATATTATACTATACTACTACTGCACTATACTATATATTATACTATACTAATACTGCACTATACTATATATTATACTATACTACTACTGCACTATACTATATATTATACTATACTACTACTGCACTATACTATATATTATACTATACTACTACTGCACTATACTACTACTGCACTATACTATATATTATACTATACTACTACTGCACTATACTATATATTCTACTATGCTAATACTGCACTATACTATATATTATACTATGCTAATACTGCACTATACTATATATTCTACTATGCTAATACTGCACTATACTATATATTATACTATACTACTACTGCACTATACTATATATTCTACTATGCTAATACTGCACTATACTATATATTCTACTATGCTAATACTGCACTATACTATATATTCTACTATGCTAATACTGCACTATACTATATATTATACTATACTACTACTGCACTATACTATATATTCTACTATGCTAATACTGCACTATACTATATATTATACTATGCTAATACTGCACTATACTATATATTCTACTATGCTAATACTGCACTATACTATATATTCTACTATGCTAATACTGCACTATACTATATATTCTACTATGCTAATACTGCACTATACTATATATTCTACTATGCTAATACTGCACTATACTATACATTATGCTATACTACTACTGCACTATACTATATATTATACTATACTACTACTGCACTATACTATATATGTTATACTATCCTACTACTGCACTATACTATATATTATACTATACTACTACTGCACTAAGTGCAACCTGCACAGTTGGTTTATTTACATTTTGGTTTTTCCATTCTGTATATATTCAAATATTTGATCCTTTATTTTATTCCTATTATTATTAGTATTTCATGTATATTGTATGTATGTATATTTTTGTCCTAGTATTTCATTTATATTTATATTCTGTGTTGTGTGACTGATGTACGTGTGCTGCTGTAACACCGTAATTTCCAATTTTTCTTGGGATCAATATCTATCTATCTATCTATCTATCTATCTATCTATCTATCTATCTATCTATCTATCTATCTATCTATCTATCTATCTATCTATCTATCTATCTATCCATCTACCTATCCATCCATCCATCCATCCATCTATCTACCTATCCATCTATCTATCCATCCATCTATCTATCTATCTATCCATCCATCCATCCATCCATCTATCTTCATCCTTCATCCTACCTGCTGCCTTCCCTCCATCTGAGTGTGTTTGCGTCCTCGCTGCATGTGGCACAGCGGCACAGCCAGGTGGAGCTCTGCCAATGAAATCCCACAGTCGGCGCTTGGTGGCACAGCTTCTGACGGCTGTGAGCCCGGCACTGGTGAACATTTTACAGTCGGCTCATGTGAATGAAACTCTTCTGGGTTTTGGGGTATTTTCTTCAAAGTGATTGAAACATCTCCAATTCTATTCTCTTGTAACTTATTAACTGGCTCTTGGCTTTGAAAATTGCTTCCAACCTGCTAGAAAAACAGTACGCAGTATCACAAATGTTCATGACGTAACGCTTCATTTAGTATTCGGTTTTGTCTGGACCACCTCGACCCTCCTGGCTCCTATGTAAGTGTAGCGGGTGTGTACTGTCTCTCTGCGTTGGCTATCACAGCTGGTTATTCTGGTAAATAGCAGAACAGTGTTTCACAATCACATCCGTCACTATAAAGAGCTCCAGTTAGCACGCAACAGGCAACAGTTAGCATGAAACAGGCAACAGTTAGCATGAAACAGGCAACAGTTAGCATGAAACAGGCAACAGTTAGCATAAAGCAAGCTACAGTTAGCATGAAACAGGCAACAGTTGGCATGAAACAGGCAACAGTTAGCATGAAACAGGCAACAGTTAGTATGAAACAGGTTACAGTTAGCATACAGCAAGCTACAGTTAGCATGAAACAGGCAACAGTTGGCACAACACAGACTCCAGTTAGCATGACACAGGCTCCAGTTAGCATGAAACAGGCTGCAGTTAGCATGAAACAGGCAACAGTTAGCATGAAACAGGCAACAGTTGGCATGAAACAGGCAACAGTTGGCACGACACAGGCTCCAGTTAGCATGACACAGGCAACAGTTAGCATAAAGCAGGCAACAGTTGGCATGAAACAGGCAACAGTTAGTATGAAACAGGTTACAGTTAGCATAAAGCAAGCTACAGTTCCTTTAATTTTAGTCTCAATAATTCCTAATTTCTGCTTTTTTAACTCAAACATTAAGTATAATTTCCTATAAATGAGGTTTAATGACCATAAATTCCAAAAATAACTGAAGTTAATAGTGTTGAAAACGTCAAAAAAAGTGACAAACATTGAAAAAAAACATCAAAAGTGTTGAAAAAAAGGGCCAAAACGTAAGACAAAGTTAAAAACATCCATAAAGATTGTCAACAAGTGTTGATTTTGAATTTCGACAGGAAGACCACACAAAGGTTAGGGGCGGCCATTAGCTCACCCAGGCTGATGGTGGCTGAGTCCTGCAGCGGCGCGGGTTCAAATCCAACCTGCTGCCCTTTGCTGCGTGTCTTGCCCCATCGCTCTCCCCCTTTCATTTCTATCCACAATAAAAGGGAAAAGCCACCCAAAAAGTTGTGTTGTTAAGGAGGTGGAGTCATTAAAATTCCTAGGCACTGTCATTACAAACAACCTGAAATGGGAGGAAAACAGGTAATAAGAGGGCTCACAGGGGAATGTTTTTCGGTCTAGGTTTTTCCAGAGCCGCTGTGGAAAGCCTTCTGTCTACATCCATTAGACCACTGGTTCCCAATCTTGTTCAGCTCAAGACCCAAAAGAGAAACTTGGTGTCTCCCCGGGACCCAAATTTACAAAAATACACCATGAATCATTGTAACATCTACATTTTTAAACTGTGGACAAAAGACGGAACAAACCATTAATTTAAATGTATATGAAGTGTATTTATTCCATTATAAAAGTAATCAAAAACAGAAAAGGTCTCTATTGTCCTTTCTGTGTCTCCGTCCCCTCCCATCGTCCCTCAGGACCGACACCAACATGGTTTTAATAATGCTGACTTGAATTTAATGAGATGTACGTGTCTGGTTGAAGATCTCAACCAGCTGATCTACTCTAGGTTTGGTTTTTGAAAGTGCCATTCTGAGGTCATTCTGGGGTCATTCTGAGGTCATTCTGAGGTCATTCTGAGGTCATGCTGAGGTCATTCTGAGCATTTAGTCTGTTTCTGTATTAGTTTTTCCAGGTACGCTAGAGTCGAAAAGCCAGATTCTCATTTTATTCTGCCAATTGGCGACCCAATAAAACGGGTCTGCGACCCATTTTGGGTCCCGACCCTAAGTTTGGGAAACATTGCATTAGTGTATGGGTTGCGTCATCGGCCCAGAACAGACTGCAGCTCACAGCAGAGAGGCTGACTGGACAGAGGCAGCTGCCAATCAGTGACCCGTATGAGGCCAGAGTCAGGAAGAGGGAAGCTAAGATTGCTGCTGATGAGGACAAGGACCTCACACCACCTCAATAGCTTTTTTCCAAGAGCCATTTCCCTCCTGAATAGCTGATCCACTCATCTCCTAACATATACCTCCCTCTCCGTCTGCTGATTGGGGATGATTGACATTTCTCTTGCTACCAGAAGACTTACAGCTTTCAGACAGGTTGCTCACGTCACATCTACGTCTTCCAGCTCAGTTGGAGGCTGCGCAGTAACGCTCAGCATCACCTGGTCTCCGTCCAGATTAACGGGTCTGTTGGTCCATTTCTTTAACTGTCTATGGTTACTACCTGCTTGGGTTTCCCGCCTTTGTGATTATCGTCCCCGCCCTGATGTGATTCACCTGGTGTATCATCTGTTGCTCGTTACCTCATTACCTCCTGTATTTAACCTCTGTGTTCCCTTTGTCTCTTGTCAGATCATCTGTTATTTCCCTGTGAGTTAGTCCCTGTCCCGGTCCCTGTCCCGGTCTCTGTGCTCCCGGTTTTAGTTTTTCCCATTTTTGGCTCTCTTTTCTCTTGGACGGTTGGGGATATTTGGGTTTTTGGCCTTGTTTTTTGCATGTTTGGACACCTGTTTGGGCTTTTTTGTGAATAAATCCTCTTATGAACTCTCGCCTGCCTGCCTGCCCTGTCCCTGCGTTCTGGTCCTCAATTCCCTACACCGTCACAATAAGAGCGTCCAAAGGGACGCCGATAATCCCGACCAAGCGCGATTAGATAAGACGCTAAAGGAGACTTTTAGCGTCAAAAACAAACAACGAAGGCAGCTGACCAAATGTCCGTATTTTAATTTACGAGACTGGAGTGAGAATGTGTTGACTTCCACAGTTTCGTGATTTAATTATGATGTTTTGGTGATTATAAGTGGTTTTTTTTTTTTTTTTATCTCATGAAATCAAATGTAGGTATCTGAATTAAAAATGGAATACGTTGGGGGGTTCATTATGTGCACATGTTCAATAATTCAGGCTCCTTTTCTGTAATCCCCCAGGAAGAAACTAAAGCTGCTTCCTGGACGGGTTATATTTGGAGTTTGTTTCTGTCCTGTTGGGACTACAACAGCAGCTCCACTGTTTTATTTCACTTTGGCACTCTCCACTAACACCTTCGGAGGCCAATGCTGCATTGAGACGTAGCTTTTAACTCCAAAAGCTGCATTCTTGCCTTTATGTTCGTCTTATACTGCACAGAGTTGTCAGTTCCATCGGTTTGGGCATCAGAAATAAGCTCGAGAAACTGTGCCTGGGTGTAAAGTTAGAGTCATTTTACTTCCACATGTGCTTATCTGTCCATGACACACACATATATATAGTCTACAAACATGTTTTTTTTGTATTTATGTTGTACATTATGGCTTACAAACGTAGGACTGTGGAACTGGAGGAAGCACTTTGGTTAAGGTTGGAGAGAGATTGTAGCTTTGGTTAAATATTAATAAACACGTCCGGTTTCATGCTTTATGTCACTTTTGCCTCGTTTAATATTCATCCATCTTTTTCTAACCCTTTCCCTAACAAAGAGCTCTGTGTAGCCTTAACATAACCATACAAAATATATATCATGCTTTAGTTTCTGCGATCAGATGTTGTTTTGCAAGATTTTGTAGGGAAAGGAAATTAAAAATGTTATCGGTTATCAGTGAGTGTTTTGCAGATGCATTCAGAATGAAAGTGTTTTGGACTTAGCAGATACATTGGTGCAAATCAGGCTAAAATACAGCCGTCTCAGCCCAGGGAGCGGCCGGGGCAATTAAGTGGGGTGTCACTGAGAGGACCAGTAATCAGTCAGTTTGGGATGGGGGGGGCATTTTACTAGAATAAAGTATAGAAATCTGCTTAGAAATACAGGAAATATTGTAAGTGATAGACATTTACATGACATTGGTAATTAAAAAATAAAAATAATTCTGTTAAATAAAACATTACATTCATTATTAATGTGCACGGTCACAGAAGGCTTGTATCATGTGGATCATGTTACTTAGAATTCCTCTTGGGGGCGTCAGAAACGACGTCGTCGCCGCATGATGCAAAATTGTTGTCTCCTAAACTTAAAGGGGAACTATGCAGTTTTTTTTAGCTAAATTGACCTTAACTGAACAGCTTCGGGGTCCTTCGAAGGGTTTTATGACTTTCTTTGAGTTGAATGGTGGTCGTCTCGGTCCCCCCAGGCGCCTGGCAGTGGAAAAACCGTGTCGCTGGCCTCAGCGTCAGGAAGGATCGCGTGAGACCAGGTTTCGTGATGTAACAGATTACATTACTAGTTACACATACGACCATTCAGGAACCGGCTACCAAGGTAGCGATGGTGCTTCTCACGCTGTCGTCATGGTTGAGCCGGCAAAAAAGAAGCAGAAAGCTGGGAAAGCATCGTCGGAGGGACAGAGAGAGGAAATGGCAGACTGACCGGGGGTTAGACACAAGTAAACATATGAGCTGCAAAATATCTATTCAGAAGCTGTAGGGGGGGCTCTATAGAGAAACCTGTGGAGGGGGTCTGTAGAGAAACCGGTGGAGGGGGTCTGTAGAGAAACCGGTGGTTGGGTCTCTATAGAGAAACCTGTAGGGGGGGTTCTATTGAGAAACTTGTAGGGGGGGGGCTCTATAGCGAAACCTGTGGGGGGGGGGGGCTCTATAGAGAAACTTGTAGGGGGGGCTCTATAGAGAAACCTGTAGGGGGCTCTATAGAGAAACCTGTAGAGGTGGCTCTATAGAGAAACCTGTAGAGGGGGCTCTATAGAGAAACCTGTAGAGGGGGCTCTATAGAGAAACCTGTAGGGGGAGCTCCAGAGAAACCTGTATGGGTGGGGTTGCTCTATATAGAAAGCTGTAGGAGGAGTTCTATAGAGAAACCCGTAGGGGGGGCTCTATAGAGAAACCTGTAGGGGAGTTCTATAGAGAAACCCGTAGGGGGAGCTCTATAGAGAAACCCGTAGGGGGAGCTCTATAGAGAAACCTGTAGGGGGGGCTCTATAGAGAAAGTTGTAGGGGAGTTCTATAGAGAAACCCGTAGGGGGGGCTCTATAGAGAAACCTGTAGGGGAGTTCTATAGAGAAACCCGTAGGGGGAGCTCTATAGAGAAACCCGTAGGGGGAGCTCTATAGAGAAACCTGTAGGGGGGGCTCTATAGAGAAAGTTGTAGGGGAGCTCTATAGAGAAACCCGTAGGGGGAGCTCTATAGAGAAACCTGTAGGGGGGCTCTGTAGAGAAACCTGTAGGGGGGCTCTGTAGAGAAACCTGTAGGGGGGCTCTGTAGAGAAACCTGTAGGGGGGCTCTGTAGAGAAACCTGTAGGGGGAGCTCTGTAGAGAAACCTGTAGGGGGAGCTCTGTAGAGAAACCCGTAGGGGGAGCTCTATAGAGAAACCTGTAGGGGGAGCTCTATAGAGAAACCTGTAGGGGGGCTCTGTAGAGAAACCTGTAGGGGGGCTCTGTAGAGAAACCTTAACCCTAACAGCCGCTGAGAAGCTGCCAGGCACCTTTCTCGCCTACATTTAACTACAAAGACAACAAACAGTTTTTGATACGATATCTTTCAAACCCGTTCATGACAACGCAGCGTAGACGTATATAAGAGTCATTTCTAGGAGACAGGGTTGGGTTCGGAGCGTTTGGACAACAGTATTCTTCCAGCTTTGTGGTAACAGTTTGTGTTTATTGGTTTCCCATTACAACATAATGACGCAAATAACACAAAAATCTGAAAAAACACATAAACAGAGCGTCGTAGTGTACATGTAGCTGCGCCCCGGTAATGCAGACAGACAGCAAGGCTCGACACGAAAAGGTCACGACCTTTGAAGAGCAGGAAGAAACACAAGCTAGATCTGTTACGTGGGTGACGATTTATTTCTATAGCAATAACCTTTCACTAGCAGGGACACAACCAGGTGTTAGTTTAAGGTTTAATGAACAATATGAATGTGCAAAGTTGATGTGGATGTGGTCTGATGGCTGGTCTGGGAGGATGTGGGATGACCCTGGTCTGGGAGGATGTGGTCTGATGGCTGGTCTGGGAGGATGTGGGATGACCCTGGTCTGGGAGGATGTGGGATGACACTGGTCTGGGAGGATGTGGGATGACCCTGGTCTAGGAGGATGTGGGATGACCCTGGTCTGGGAGGATGTGGGATGACCCTGGTCTGGCAGGATGCGGGATGACACTGGTCTGGGAGGATGTGGGATGACCCTGGTCTAGGAGGATGTGGGATGACCCTGGTCTGGGAGGATGTGGGATGACACTGGTCTGGGAGGATGTGGGATGACCCTGGTCTAGGAGGATGTGGGATGACCCTGGTCTGGGAGGATGTGGGATGACCCTGGTCTGGCAGGATGTGGGATGACACTGGTCTGGGAGGATGTGGGATGACCCTGGTCAGGGAGGATGTGGGATGACCCTGGTCTGGGAGGATGTGGGATGACCCTGGTCTGGGAGGATGTGGGATGACCCTGGTCTGGGAGGATGTGGGATGACCCTGGTCAGGCAGGATGTGGGATGACCCTGGTCAGGGAGGATGTGGGATGACCCTGGTCTGGGAGGATGTGGGATGACCCTGGTCTGGGAGGATGCGGGATGACCCTGGTCTGGCAGGATGTGGGATGACCCTGGTCTGGGAGGATGTGGGATGACACTGGTCAGGGAGGATGTGGGATGACACTGGTCTGGGAGGATGTGGGATGACCCTGGTCTGGGAGGATGTGGGATGACCAGGTGGAGGAGACTCAGAGTGGGGGTTCTGTCTCAGAAGCAGTTTTTGCCCGAATAGTTTCCAGACCCCGCAGACGGTACCTAGAAGAGACATGAGAGAGGTGTGCAGCAGGAAGGGGAGAGGGGGAAGATGGACGAAGGAGAGGGAAAGGGAGGGGGGGTCAAGCAATCAGAGACACAAGCCTGGCTGTGCATGCAGCACGGTAGATGTAGGTTTGTCTGGTGGTTAGAGGTGTGGTTTAGGTGTGGTTTAGGCGTGGTTTAGGCATGGTTTAGGTGTGGTTTAGGCGTGGTTTAGGTTTAGGTGTGGTTTAGGTGTGGTTCAGGTGTGGTTTAGGCGTGGTTTAGGTTTAGGTGTGGTTTAGGTGTGGTTCAGGTGTGGTTTAGGCGTGGTTTAGGCGTGGTTTAGGTGTGGTTTAGGTTTAGGTGTGGTTTAGGCGTGGTTTAGGCGTGGTTTAGGCGTGGTTTAGGGGTGGTTAGAGGTGTGGTTTAGGTTTAGGCGTGGTTTAGGCGTGGCTTAGGCGTGTTTTAGGCGTGGTTTAGGCGTGGTTTAGGCGTGGTTTAGGTGTGGTTTAGGTTTAGGTGTGGTTTAGGCGTGGTTTAGGTGTGGTTCAGGTGTGGTTCAGGTGTGGTTTAGGCGTGGTTTAGGTGTGGTTTAGGCATGGTTTAGGTGTGGTTTAGGTTTAGGCGTGGTTTAGGTGTGGTTTAGGTTTAGGTGTGGTTCAGGTGTGGTTCAGGTGTGGTTCAGGTGTGGTTTAGGCGTGGTTTAGGTGTGGTTTAGGTTTAGGTGTGGTTTAGGCGTGGTTTAGGCGTGGTTTAGGTGTGGTTTAGGTTTAGGTGTGGTTTAGGTGTGGTTTAGGCGTGGTTTAGGCGTGGTTTAGGTGTGGTTTAGGTTTAGGTGTGGTTTAGGCGTGGTTTAGGCGTGGTTTAGGTGTGGTTTAGGTTTAGGTGTGGTTTAGGCGTGGTTTAGGTGTGGTTTAGGTGTGGTTTAGGCGTGGTCCTGCTCCCGGACCTTAGTTAACAAATGAACTCCATTTCAGAGCAGAAATGGTCTCACAATTAAAAAATTCAACCACAGGCAGGACAGTAAAAGGCACAGACGATTACGCCAAACAAAGGAGGGAAATGAAGCCGTTATTTATTAAAATAAGAGCGTTTCCCCGTCCACACACTCTCAGGAGAATAAACTGCTAGTACAAGGATGTCAAAAACAGGACCAGAAGAAGAACTTTAACTGCTGCAGTGAAATCCTCCCGTTTGAAGAGCTCTCAGCCTTCATTACCGCGTCACTAGATGCGTTTGTGTATAAAATGTATTCAGCGCTCATTATTCTTAAAGACAAATGGAGGAAAAGAAAGATTCTTCTTTTGTTGTGGAATGTATTATGTTTTTATTATGGAGGTATTCCTGCAGGGCGGTAGATAAGCGAGGCTGAGCTGACTTAATCTGAGGCAGAGAACATGGTAATTAGCGGCAGGATCTCCACCCAGCGAGGCTCTGCCCTCCATCTTCTCTTTGAACCGGCCGATAAGCCGAGTTCTCCATCGCTGTGTAAACACACGGTTAAGATCTGGAATGCAAGATGAGAGAAATGTGCGCACACGGTTGTGTTATTCATTCCCTCCTGTTTTCTCTCTCCATATTGTTTACTCTTTTATTAGTATTTCTGGCTACACACACACACACAGACACACACACACACACACACACACACACACACAGACAGACAGACAGACAGACAGAGACACACACACACAGAAATATAGACACACACACAAACACAGACAGACACACACACACACACACAGAGACACACACACACACACACAGAAATACAGAAACACACACAAACACAGACAGATACACACACACACACACACACACAGACACACACAGACACACACACACACACACACACACACACACACACACACACACAGACAGACACAGACACACACACACACACACACACAGACACACACACAAACACACACAGGGACAGACACACACACACACACACAGACTCACACACACAAACACAGACAGACAGACACAGACACACACAAACACACACCCACAGACACACAGACAGACAGACAGACACACACACACACACACAGACACACAAAATCTGAAAATGTATTGATGAAAAATTAGAAAAGACAGAACTGTAAAACATCAAATGCATCAACTAATAAAGGGCTGATGGATGGATGGATGGATGGATGGATGGATGGATGGATGGATGGATGGATAGATGGATAGATAGATAGATAGATAGATAGATAGATAGATAGATAGATAGATAGATAGATAGATAGATAGTCTTGGCCAGGTTAAAGCCTGCCTCATCCAAATATATGACATTCTGATGGTTGTCATCAGCATTCAGCTCATCACCTTCTAAAAATACACTTTGGAAGGAGATTTCTACTGATTACTGAGCAGTGTAGAAACAGCCATCTTGAAACTGAACATACTCAGTCCTCATTTGCTTCACTGTCTGCATTTCATTCAAAAGGCACATGGTATAGTTGTTTTAAAGACACCTGGAGCCTTTTCAGCATTCGTGCAATACTCTGCAAATTTATGGATTCCACATAGTTAATCATGCCTTCATTGTCCAAGATATCGTCCGAGATATGGGTCAGTCAGAATTTAGCCTCTGTCTCCCCTATTTGGCCTAATCTCAATTCTACAGGGAACATCACAGTAAGAAGACACTTAGTCACATCACTACTGTGATGCACACTGGTCTGCAGTCAGGATCATGTTTAATGCATGCTGAAGACTCACCGGTTCTCATTGTGGAAAGTTCGTATTATTGACGGCACGGTTGATCTTCTGAGGTTTGGGTGACTCTTTATAGCCGCTTCAGTCATTGTCAAGCCATGATTTATGATTTCATTGCCTGGATTTCATTGGATACCGTTTGCTGTCGCTGTCTCGGTTCTTGGCCTCGTTCCCCAGCCCCTCTCAAGCGAGGCCCAGGACCACCTCTCAGAAGGGGGGCTTGTCCCCTGCCTTTCCTTTGGCCAACACGTCTTCCTCCCACCACTGCTGAGCTCTATTGTGACCTGGATCACCTGCCGGCTCCATGTTACACTCTAAAAAAATGTAATGTCAAATTTACAGTAATTTACTGTAACAATTGGCCAGCAAGTTACTGTGAATTATTTTTACAGTAAAGGTACCGTACTTCCATTTAAAATACAAAACAATTAAACATAAGATAAAAAATAAAAATACAGTAGTTTACTGTACTATTTACAGTACTATAGTGGCTATATTATGATTTTTTTGTACTGCAATACTTAGACTACTGTGATTTTGTCTGTAATGCTGTGATTTCTACTGTAATACTTAGACTACTGTGATTTCTACTGTAATACTTAGACTACTGTGATTTCTACAGTAATACTTAGACTACTGTGATTTCTACTGCAATACTTAGACTACTGTGATTTCTACTGTGATTTCTACTGTAATACTTAGACTACTGTGATGTTGTCATGTTGACAAGGTTGTAATGTACTTTACAGTATTCTAATGTAAAAATCATATACAGTAGTGTAACTGTGAAATCTAAAGGAAATAACTGGAGATTTCACAGCCATTTTTTACAGTGTACGTATTGTTATGTTGTTCCAAGTGGATCCCGATCAATTCTTTGTGTACTAGTACCACAATGTGAACTCAATCATCAGTAACGAGTTGGCAGAATTGGACAAGCAATCACAAGGGCCAGATTTCGAGAAGTATATTAACAGTTTGTGTATGTTAGCAATGTGTTTTATGCTTAAAATAATCCTTCTTGAACTATAAAAGAAAGACACTTACTGAAATGTCCAATTTAAAAAAAAGAAATATATTTTATAATTTCTCCTTTTTCATACATACAGTAGTGTCAATACAGTAAATAGTCTGAAAAGGTGGTACACGGGACCATAGGAACAGTGTCGGATAAACAGCAGTACATTACAGTAAAGAATGATGATGAAATATTACATCCATGTATAGTGTAGTCTAATTGGTTCTTGCTCCACGCTAATTGGTGACAATGAATCTCGGTATCTTGAAACTTTCATGATCTAAATATCATGGAATATTGTTTCTGTCTCCATACAACTCTGCATTAACCTTCATGTTGTCCTCGGGTCAAATTGACCCACTTTCCTATATAAATATTTATTTTTAAATACCCAAAATAACATGATTGATTCCACACAACGCTCTTTGCCAAGTACAAATCTCTACTTTCATTAATTTTGGGGCGTCTTATTCAATTTTATAGCATTTGAAACCAAATTGAAGTGTTTTTGAAATAGTATTGAGAGTAAAAGTTGACATATTCCAGTCTGTGATTATCATCAACATCCATTCCTTTAATTTTAGTCTCAATAATTCCTAATTTCTGCTTTTCTAACTCAAACATTAGGTATAATTTCCTATAAATGAGCTTTATTGACCATAAATTCCTAAAATAACTGTAAAACTAAAGGTAACAAGTTTTAAATTAGTTTTGAAAACGTCAAAAAAAGTGACAAGCATTGATAAAAAGCGTCAAAAGTGTTGAAAAAAAGGACCAAATCAATTAAAAAGCGTCAACAAAAGTGTTGATTTTCAATTTTAACGGAAGACAACACAAGAGTTAAGAGTAATGCAACAGATACTTAGATCACTGAAATGAAATGAACAGACAGTCATCTGAAATAACGTGTTAATTACCTTTTGAAGTACTTTGCTGTTAAGTTGCGTCATACTGAACAGGAGGATATTAGTTAAATGAAGAAATTATCTTAGGTGCATGTGCATTGAATCCAAGCAATTAAAACAAGTGTTTTGGGGGTTTTTGTCCCCTTTATTAGACAGATGGAGGATGGCACACAGCAAAGGGCTGCAGTCTGGATTTGAAACCCGGTCACTGCAGGACCCAGCATCCATGGGGCGAGGGCACCTACTCAGTGAGCTATAGGACCCCAAGTGTTAGTCTTGAAAAAAGTGCATTTCGATCATTGGTCGTGAGTTTTGTGTCCAGCGTTTTGAAAAATGACGTCAAGGTTTTGAAATTAGTGCCTGAGTGATTGTAAAAAAAACTGTAAATGTGAATACTAGAGGCAAGAAGAAGTAAAATCACAGCAAACACAATTAATTCACTTCTCTATTCCCTTGTCATAGCGGACGGGGAATCCACAGAGGGCGTTAGAAAATGCAGAGGAAGCAGATGAGAGAGAGAGAGAGAGAGAGAGAGAGAGCGAGAGAGAGAGAGAGAGAGAGAGAGAGACACTAGGAATTAGGGCTATCAACTGGTGCAATAACCACATTGCAAAAGACACTCAGATTTTTTTTTTGTGTAAGTTGAAAGAAAATCTCTTTATTTGTGTATTTTATTTTCATTTCATTGTTGAATTTGTTCAATAAAATAATGGGAATTATTTCCTTTCATTCAACAAAGAATACACTTATTTATAATGTCGTTATTGTGTTATTCTATAACGTTAGTGCTCATCGCTTACTTTCCTCATATCGTGCAGCCCTACTGGGGGAGGGGGGGGAGAGAGAGAGAGAGAGAGAGAGAAAAGAGAGAGTGAGAGCAAGAAGGGTTTATTGTCAAGTTGAAGTGAGTCCACTTCTCCCTTATTGTTGTTTTTGCTCTCTTTAAGTCTTTAATTTTAATGTCTTTCTGACAGCGAGTGGGACCATTTACGTCAAACTCTGCCGCCGTCCTCATGAAAGCTGCAGGAGCAGAGGAGTCCGCCTGTTGGTGTGGATCAGATGGATGATGGATGTTAACAATGTTGTAAGATGCTAAAATGAGGAAAGCGTGAGAGTTGACGGCCAACCGGGATCATTTGAGGACAAATTACAGCTCTACATGAGAGGCCTTTTAAAAGAAACCCTCAGATTCCGCTGTAGGCTTGAAAAGGTGGCTCTAAAGATAAAGCATTGGCCTTCATGCATAGGTGGTTAGGGTTAGGGTTGGGGGGGGGGTGACAACTAGCCTGGCGTCTGGCCTCTCTCCATTGACCAGTGTTAACGTCCCTGAAGGCGGGTCCTCTGTTGAAGTTTAAAACTTCTGGATCTGGATCTGCCGTAACCAATCGCTAACGTCGTGATGTCGGCTTAGCATCGCTAGCGTTAGCCTTAGCTAACTTAACCGCTAACAGAGCGAGCTGGAAAATCAAACTATTCCCGAGCCCTGTGGGGGGGGGGCACGACATCATGGCCCCCAACAGAACTCAGCAAAGATTGTTCCTGCTCGGGCTTTAACTTCTGGATACTCGGCAGCGTTGCCACAACGGACCGAACGGCTTCGCTAGCATCTTTCTCCGCCGCCATTACAGAACTACAACTCACACTAGCGCACAACCTCAACGTCATCGTTCTCAGCCCCCTCTGTTTGCTGATTGGACCAGTAAAGATTGACCGAAATGATTTGCCGAGAATGAAATGGAGAATGCCGAATCTGTCGAGTCGGCTTAGTCGTGCTTCAAGTGCAACGTCCAGTGTATTCCCATCCAATTAGATTGAATTTAGTGTTGATCACGCAAACAATAACGGTAACTCAAGTAAAATTATTTGAAACTTGTTAATGAGGACTAGATTAGGACTGTACTTAAAGCTGATTCTGGTTCCAACGTCGCCCCAGGTGTGTCTGTTAAAACACGGACGGAGACGACTTCTCTCTGTTGATGCAACGTGCAACCTAGCTAACAGGTGAAGAACACAAACTACATCATTAGCTCATTAACTTACTTTAAATGTGCAAGACCTACAGACCAATACAACAACAGGCTTAAATGAAGTCAAAGTCAGCTTTATTGTCAATTTCTTCACATGTCAAGACATACAAAGAGATCAAAATTACGTTTCCCTCTATCCCAATGCGGTCCACAGATTACATAACATTTAAGTAAACAATATAAAAAGTAAAAATAAGAAGGCACATACAATGAAGAAAATAAGAGCAGCTAAATTTGAATTGAACTGACATCAGTTATATGACTTGCAGTTCTCAAAGACGCACACACACAATCTCAGCTGATTATCCTCCAATAGGACAGCTAGTCTCTTGTTCTTTTCTCTCACTTTTTCCCGTGTGGCACGCGCTCGCGGTGTGTTAATGTGTTTTTGTTCAAAGGACTTTAGGTTTCATATCTTACGTTTGTATTTTTATACATTTTATTTATCAGAACTTTAATATATTTTGATGTTCTGTTGCGACAATAAAACAAATTATTATCATAATATTTTAGTGAGAACTGATGAATAACTACATACTAATGTTAGGGAAATCTGTTTGTTTTGTAACGCATTTCTGGATTTTTTTTTTTTTAATTATACTGTATATCCGCCGATATATCGGCAAATACGGATTTTTAAATAACCAAATATTTGTAATCGGTATCGGCCTAAAAAAAAAAAAAAATCCTTTATCGGTCGGGCTCTAATAAATATCTGTTGCACAGAGAGGAAAGAGGAAGAAGTCATTCTGGACATATTTTAGGGATGAAGGAGTTGGGGGTCTGGAGCTGGTAGCCAGGAAAGACCTTGTTGCTATGGCAACTAACAGGCCATGTGTGGGGAGGGTTAGGGTCCTGTGTGTAGTACTAGATCAAGATGCTGAAGTGGGCCATATGTCACATGCCCCTCTCTCTCCCCTGTAATATCTTCAGCTGTCCTGTCAGAAATAAAGGCTGAAAATGCCCCAAAAATTTAAACTATCATCAGATTTCTGCTCATGTTTATCCTACTTTGTGCACATTCAAAATATATCTCCTCCCATCTCTGCTGTCCGAGATTTGGAGAGTTGTAATATAGTCAGCTGTGCATGTTATTGCTCCGCTGATATGGTAGTGTCTCATTCAGACCGTCTGACAGACACGTTTAGAGGTGGCTGTACGCTGCTCTTCATCGGAGGTAGAGCACGGATGCAACGCGTCACTCCCCACAGCAGAGTGAGTCCACTACAATGACCTGAAGTTGCTACACGTAGCAGCCGCGCTGCTCACCTCTATTTATACAGAGAGAGTGGACACAAAGCGACGGCCGGGTCTGTAATACTAGAGCACACACCTGAAGCACGTGCCTGGGAGCGCTCTTGAACACAGTCTCTGAAAGTGGCTCAACCGGTAGATCTATAGATAAACTCATCTTTCAGAAATCTGACCGCCCGGGTTGACACTTCAGCGTGGGAAACCAGTCACATGTGTGTGTGTGTGTGTGTCTCACGGCCAATGGTGAGAGTTGGCAGCCCTGCAGATGAGTTGGGTATGTGTGTGTCTGTGTGGCTGTGTGCGTGCATGTGTGTGGGTCTGTTTGTTTGGGTATGTGTGTCTGTCTGTCTGTGTGTGTGTGGGTCTGTCTGTAAGTGTGTGTGTGTGTGTGTGTGTGGCTGGCTCAGTCTGTGTGGGTCTGTCTGTGTGTGGTTGGGTCTGTCTGTGGGGGTATGTGTGTGTCTGTGTGCGTGCATGCATGTGGGTCTGTTTGTATGGGTGTGTGTGTGTCTGTGTGTGTGTGTTTGATCGCAGGGCGTGTAATGCGTCAGTGCAGTAGTGTTGGAGTAGTAGAGGTTGTAGTTAGCGCATGCTACATGCTACACGCTGCGTGCTACACGCTGCATGCTACGTGCTGCATGATGCATGCTACGTGCTGCATGCTACACGCTGCATGCTACACGCTGCATGCTACACGCTGCATGCTACACACTGCATGCTACACGCTGCATGCTACACACTGCATGCTACACGCTGCATGCTACACGCTGCATGCTACACGCTGCATGCTACACACTGCATGCTACACGCTGCATGCTACACGCTGCATGCTACACACTGCATGCTACACGCTGCATGCTACACGCTGCATGCTACACACTGCATGCTACACGCTGCATGCTACACACTGCATGCTACATGCTGCTCGCCACCCTCTTCTTCCAGCTACTGCCACCGGACAGCCCTCTGTTTTCAGGGGCTGAAAGAGGAGCCGAGTGTGTGTCGCCTCCTCCGACCGGTACTTAGCTTCTCCACGGCCCAGACCTCGTACATGCCTCCCCGTGGCACACATGGGAACTGGTCCGTAGGGGGTTCCAGGCTAAGTTGTACAGGATCTCGGAGCAGCAGTGGGCCCCAGAGACGCGGCATGCAGGTCCATCGGTGAGTAGATGATGAAGATGGTGGTGTGGAAACGGCTAGGAAGGAGGAAGAAGGCAACCCCACAGCCACGTGGGTTAAATCAGGAGAGTACAGTGGCTAGGGGAGCGAACCCTGTGGCGATGTGAGAAAACTGAAACTATTCCTCACGACTATATAATAACTAGGCTACTGATACACACAAACACTAGCTATAACAATGATGTCCTGTCTGTTGGTGTGCCGGGCCTGGGCCGGTCCTACATGTGTACTGTGGTTTGTCTTGTTAACGTGCAGGTGTAGCGGAGGCGATGATGAGATGACTGTGATCACCTGGCCGGTCCTCCCAGACTATTTAACCCCGCCTGCCCCAAGACCGGGCGGCCGCATCCTCCCGACGGCGCACCAACATGTTTTCTCTCCGTTTGAGTTTTTGTTAACTACTGCCAACATGTAGCTCACGTTCTCCATTCCATCCATCCACCTTCATTCATCACTGATACTGACAATCACTCCTCTCCTTGTTTGCATCATTATTTAATAAATGTGACTTTATTATTGTTACATTGCTGTGTATCTCCCTCATTTGTTACGCCCGGTCGTAACAGGTTAGGGGCTCGTTTAACGTGAGTATTAAACCAGGAGCTTGAGCGAGCGTGCATGCAGGCCACGGCGGTGGGCGAGCGTGCATGCAGGCCACGGCGGTGGGCGAGCGTGCATGCAGGCCACGGCGGTGGGCGAGCATGCGGTGGGCGAGCGTGCATGCAGGCCACAGCGGTGGGCGAGCATGCGGTGGGCGAGCGTGCATGCAGGCCATGGCGGTGGGCGAGCATGCGGTGGGCGAGCGTGCATGCAGGCCACGGCGGTGGGCGAGCATGCGGTGGGCGAGCGTGCATGCAGGCCACGGCGGTGGCGGCGTGCGGTGGCGTGCGTGCATGCAGGCCACGGCGGTGGGCGCGTGCGGTGGCGGCGTGCATGCATGGGGCGGCGTGCATGCAGGCCACGGCGGTGGGCGAGCGTGCGGTGGGCGTGCGTGCATGCAGGCCACGGCGGTGGCGAGCATGCGGCGAGCGCGGTGGGCGAGCGAGCGTGCATGCAGGCCACGGCGGTGGGCGAGCATGCGGTGGGCGAGCGTGCATGCAGGCCACAGCGGTGGGCGCGTGCGGTGGGCGAGCGAGCATGCAGGCCACGGCGGTGGGCGAGCATGCGGTGGGCGAGCGTGCGGTGGGCGAGCGAGCGTGCATGCAGGCCACGGCGGTGGGCGAGCATGCGGTGGGCGAGCGTGCGGTGGGCGAGCGAGCGTGCATGCAGGCCACGGCGGTGGGCGAGCGTGCGGTGGGCGAGCGTGCATGCAGGCCACAGCGGTGGGCGAGCGTGCGGTGGGCGAGCGAGCGTGCAGGCCACAGCGGTGGGCGAGCGTGCGGTGGGCGAGCGTGCATGCAGGCCACAGCGGTGGGCGAGCGTGCGGTGGGCGAGCGTGCATGCAGGCAGAGGAGTGCATTACTTCCTGATTTCTTTAAAACAACAGTACCTGCCAATCGCAGGTGTTTTTGAGCTCCACCAGTGGTCCTTGGCTCTTGGACAACTCTTCTGATTATTTTGTTCACTTCTGTCAGAAATCGTGCGAAGAGCACCTGGTCGAGGCAAATTTATGGTGAAATGATTGTCTTTCCACATCCGTATTATGGCCCCAACAGTGCTCACTGGGACATTCAGAAGCTTATGTGTGATTATGCGCCTATAACCAATGCCATCATTATGTTTTGCAACAATTAGGTTGCAAATGTCTTGACACCATGCGATGTGTCTTGTGTGACACCTTTTTGTAGGCCATCGGTTGGGACTGAACCAGCTGATATTAATTTGCACTGACAGGGGCTGGATTGCTTTTTAATTACTGATAGTTTTCAGCTGTTTCCATGCCCTTTTAAACTTCCCTTTCTTCATGTGTTCAATATTTCTTTTCCTTGTGTCATTTCACATTATTACACATAACTTAATTTATGAACTCAGTTGTTTTGGTTTCTCTGTATGTATGATTACTTGGGTTGTTACCAACAGCTGGTGAAAATGTCATGTTGATAGCACCTTTGGAAATATATTTAATGAGAAAAATGATGACATGTATGTGTGTGTGTGTGTGTGTGTGTGTGTGTGTGTCCTGTATTTTAACATAGGGGGGTGTATACTTATGCCCCTGTATTTTAACATAGGGGGTGTATACTTATGCCCCCTGTATTTTAACATAGGGGGTGTATACTTATGCCCCCTGTATTTTAACATAGGGGGGTGTATACTTATGCCCCTGTATTTTAACATAGGGGGGTGTATACTTATGCCCCTGTATTTTAAGGAAGAACATTTATGTATTTACAATATATTAAGAAATTTGGTGTCCTTAAAGGTTGGATTTTTCCTTTTTTTTAATTAAGGCATTAAGATCTATTTACAAAAGATTTTGTTTTTGGGATGCTGAACTTATGAGCAGCACTGTATATGGGATGAGTTATAAAGAAGGAGGGGAAAAGAATGAAAGGTGAAGGTTTGGGGGGGGGTCTGGAGAAAGTGAAGGGCGAGGTGTCTCTCAGGACACGTCTGCAGTGTGAAAGGCAGTGTGAAAGTTGCAGGACGAGGCTGCAACACACACACACACACACACACACACACACACACACACACACACACACACACACACACACACACACACACACACACACACACACACACACACACACACACAGTCTGGGATCTCCATCTTGCTGTTCCTTCCTCTCTGTGCACACCAACAGCAGACCTAATTGTAAAGTGGGACATTAAATAGGACACACTGGAAAAACTGTAGGTCTAAAAAGAGAATAGGAGGAGAGCAGTGATGCAGTAAAGTCCTGCAGTGTCCAAACAACACACACACACACACACACACACACACACACACACACACACACACACACACGGGATGAGTTACTCGGGTGCCCAAACCAACCTTAATATTCAGTTTTATGAAAAAATAACAATATCCACAAATAGTGTTATACATTTGGAACACACATTGGTAATTGGTACCAAAAAGGTTGGGAACCACCAGTACAGGCTCATGACATCATCACAGACTTAATGTCCTCCGCTCTTTATATATTCTCTGCAACACATCTGGTCAGATTCATTCATAGAAAATGGCGTGGCTTTGTTACTTGGTTACGTTACTGTAATTATGTTAAATCACCACACAGAGGACCTGGGGCCAGGTGCGATCCAGCGATCCTGTCCCCACAGGGCGGGACATACAGGGGTTGGTAGACGCCTAACAGCTGATATTTTCCCCTGGGAACATGAAGTTGGTACATCCAACATTTGAATAAACTAATGTACGTTTAAGGCTTAAATTCAGCAGAGGGGAAAATTATTACATGGTTCTTTTTCTTGTTCAAAAATCATCTCCAGCTCTAGATATTTAAAGGTGCTGTAAGCAATGTCATACGGTTTTTAGGCTTTTTTGTCATCTCCTCACTATCTGCTAGCTGCCTGTCCCCTGAACACACTGTAAAAAACATCTCCTCACTATCTGCTAGCTGCCTGTCCCCTGAACACACTGTAAAAAACATCTCCTCACTATCTGCTAGCTGCCTGTCCCCTGAACACACTGTAAAAAACATCTCACTATCTGCTAGCTGCCTGTCCCCTGAACACACTGTAAAAAACATCTCACTATCTGCTAGCTGCCTGTCTCCTGAACACACTGTAAAAAACATCTCACTATCTGCTAGCTGCCTGTCCCCTGAACACACTGTTAAAACATCTCCTCATTATCTGCTAGCTGCCTGTCCCCAACAAGACATCAGGTGACATCACCCAACATCACTTAGAGCACCTTTAACGTATTTTTGTGAGAATCTGCTACAACTCTGTTCTTTTAAATTAAGACTTTTCTTTTCAATGATACCTTTAATTTAACTCTTGTATGTTATTCGGGTCAAAATGACCCATTTCACATTTTTACAAGAAGAAAAATGGTCCAAGTTCCATGTTTTCTACCTGAAATCAGCACCTTACCTTATTTCCTGAGATAAACATGTATTCCTGACTCAGAACATTATTCTGGATATGACACTTATGTTGTTTCCATAGTGATTTTTAACATGAATTATAACCTGATGATAAAAACGAACCCCACTTCCATCTTTAATAGTGTTCTAGTAGAGACTGATTCATTCCCTGAACATAGATGTTATCTCAGCTGCTGGAAATGGAGATAAAGATGATATTTGTTAATAGATTATGAAGGAAAATCTTATTTCAGAATTGTTTTTAAAACCCCAAATAAGTCGCGGGTCAGTTTGACCCGAGGGACACGAGAGGGTCCCGACAGTGAAGACAACACGAGGGTTAAATAACTGTTTCCTTCCTGTTGTATTCTATTTTAGCTGCTTTCATATTCATTTTAATCAATATTTTGAATTGTTTCTGCTTTAAAAGTACAGCTGCCTGTTGATACATTTTATAAAATGATTTTAATCCAACACTATGTAATGTTTCTTTATTTAAACCAAAAGGATCTTACTCTAGAGATGGGAAGCCACTACACTGGCCTCCCATCTCCACCAGGATGGGGTACAAGGTTTCCCTCCACACACATCAATGCATCCATGGACATGCCCCCCCCACACACCTCAAAGAACTTATCAAACCACAGAACTCCACCCGCTCCCTTCGCTCCACTCACTCAAACCTCCTCCACATTCCCAGAACCAGACTCAGGACTATGGGAGATGGGGCATTTTGTGCTGCTGCTGCCCCCCATCTGTGTAATGCCCCCGACACCCTGAGGGCACCTCAGTCCACTGAGGGTTTTAAAAAAGGCCTTAAATCTTTTCTTTTTAGCAAAGCTTTTGGTCCCTTTAAATGTTTTTTCCCTCTCTTCTAAGAATAGCTTTATTTATTTATTTTATATTTATTATTCTTTCTTTTTCTTTTTCTCTTTTTTACCTGTAGTACTCTGAGATCTATTGATGGAAAGTGCATTATAGATAAAATGTATTATTATTATTTATTATTATAACAACAAGGTCTACACTCTAGTTCTACCGTAATAACAGAACATTTTCTGTTATTTAACGGTGATCCTACGGTCCTGCAGGTCAGATTTGTACCGCTTTGCACGTGGAGGGAATATGGCCGCCAGAATGATTTGGCAGAGATGAAGTTCCCATAATGCAATTCGAAGTGTAAATTACCAGAAATATACCTGCGAATCACATACTACGGACAATCTCTGTTAAAATATACAGTCACACAACTGTTAATTTACAGATATTTCTTAGCGTGTATCTCTGTAGGGAGGCTTCCCATAATGTCGTCAGACACAATAATCTGAGGCGGTCAGCGGCAGAAACAGAACTTTTAGTGGATGGAAATTGAAGATGAGCATTTGCTCATTAATGTTGTCTTGTAATTTGTTTCGGGTCTTACTTAACAGCGGACTAATTCATGAATTACCTGATTGAGGAACTAACAAAGATGGTCGTTGCCATCAGTCACGTAGACACCAAACATAAGAAAATAAGGTCCAGGTTGATCAAAAGTTACCCTTTAATACAAACAGATGAACATGTAGGACTGGAAATATAACACAGGCACGCTGCCATTTGAGAACGATATCTCTTAGCAGAAAGAGATGAATGTAGAATATGAATAAGCATAAGACTGACCCTGTGGAGCACCATACTCCAGCTATATACTATATATATATATATATATATATATATATACTATATACTCCAGATGAGCTGCAGAAGCTGCAACGCTTCAAAAATAAGAGTGAAATCAGTCCTGAGCTGCAGTGTTTGTTGGTCTATTATCTCTTAGGATGCTGAAGTGATACATCACAGTAAGCTGTGTCCAAGGCTTTGACCCCCCCCCCCCCACACTTTGTTGGTCACAGCTGATCCTCGGGAAGATCAAAGTGGGACGACTGATAACCGCATCCCTGCTGATTTATCTGAAAGGAGTCCAGCCTGCTTCACTGGAGAGATAGGAATCATTGACTTCCTGATGAGCCGTCAGAAGGATTCTTGGGGGTTGTGTGACTCGATGAGACCACCGCCTTCTCTCCCAGCATGCAGTTTGATTATCAATAAGTCAATTCAGTCCATTCTGATGAGAAAAAAGGCCCCAAAAAGTTGTTTGTTCGAGCAGCAATTACGAGTCATAGTTCTGTTTATAGTAGTCTCGCATAGCCAGACCTCCTCCACAGTGCCGCGGAGGAGGGTCCGGCTGGCTCACACAGCATTCTGGGATGGGAGAAAAAGGGAGCTCTGCTTTATTGGCATTTTTGTCTTTTTTCTAATTCTTTTTTGGGGGATTTTCCCTTTTATTTAAAAGTGACAGTGGATAGACAGGAAAGGTGGGAGAGAGATGGTGGATGACACGCAGGTCGGACTCGAACCGGGGCCGCTGCAGGGACTCAGCCTCGTGGGCGCACGCTCTTACTGGGTGAGATAGAGGTCGCCCATTTTTTCAAACCAATCACAATCGTCTTGGGCGGCACTAAGAGCCGGGCGGCGCCTCTGCAAAATAGCCTCCGGAAGGAAGTTGTTTTGGTGGAACATGTGTACGTTCAAAAGTAGTTTTAGTCGTCAACAGAGACTCAGATTGGACAGATAGTCTAGCTAGTGGTCTGGATTTACCCTGCAGAGATCTGAGGACCAGGTAACCATAGTCCTCAGATTGGACAGATAGTCTAGCTAGCTGTCTGGATTTACCCTGCAGAGATCTGAGGACCAGGTAACCATAGTCCTCAGAAATCAGCCGCAGGTTAGAGCACCAACACAGAGACAGAGGACGGGGACGGACATTCGAAAAGGCGACGAAAAGGTGACAAAAGGCTACAAAACGGCAACTAAATGCTACGAAAAGGCGACAAAAATTGTATAAAAGGTGACAAAAGGCTACGAAAAGGAGACAAAAAGCTGACAACGTTTCTACCGATGTTATGTAACTCTGGTCGTCAACAGAAACTCAGATTGGACAGATAGTCTAGCTAGCTGTCTGGATTTACCCTGCAGAGATCTGAGGACCAGGTAACCATAGTCCTCAGATTGGACAGATAGTCTAGCTAGCTGCTAAAAATGTCCTTTAAACAGGAAGAAGCCTCAGACAGAATATGGCTCTTGGGGGAAATGAGAGAGAGAGAGAGAGAGAGAGAGAGAGAGAGAGAGAGAGAGGAGTGCAGGACGTTGCAGGGCATAGTAGGGCATTGAGCAGGACCACAGCAGCAGCTGCAACCACAATCAAGGTGCCACCACAATCCAAGGAAATCTGCATGGGCAAAAAGGCTCAAGGGCTCCGGGGAAGCAGCCCTGATCCAGATACCGTCCCTGTGTTCCTGTAGCTGATAGAACTGCTTAAGTATTTCTTCTGACATGGTTACATAACCCAAGGTTTCACGCTGATGCATTACGAGAAATATGGGGCAATTTATTTGCCGAACGCACCTTTACCAGCAGCCCACTCTTCCCACCACCACACATCAGATGCTCCTGTCCACCTCTCTCTCTCTCTCTCTCTCTCTCTCTCTCTCTCTCCATCTCTGAAAGCACATTAATCATAGCAGACTCCCACACGTTTTCACCTCTACCTCCTCCCCGCCCTTTTTTCTCCTACTCCTCTGGTTCTCTTCTTCTGGCGCTGGAGGCAAGTGGGTCACCTGCAACTTGTTTTTTACTCCAGTGGAGAGAGAGAGAGAGAGAGAGAGAGAGAGAGAGAGAGAGAGAGAGAGAGAGAGAGAGAGAGAGAGAGAGAGGAAGGCTGCAGGAAGGAAATGAGTTGGCTGCTTCACTAAACCGAGTCTTGGGTCGTTTCCTCCACAAACCATGAGTTCATGT
>JABXJD010000142.1:735000-922500 GCA_013375575.1 Percina caprodes | reverse complement strand
CACTGTCAACTGAAGGTCTTGCTTGATCCTCTTGGATCCCATCATTGGCTGAGTCTTCGCCAGTTTGGCTATTCTTCTGTCCATTCGAGGGGTTGTCTTTCTTTTTCTTCCTCGTTTTTCAGTTTTTTGCTCCCATTTCAGGGCATTTGAGATCATTTTAGCTGAACAGCCAATGATTTTCTGCACCTCTTTGTATGTTTTCCCTTCTTTAATCAATTTTTTTATTAGGAAACGCTCATCTTCAGAACAGTGTCTTGAACGACCCATTTTCATTGTTTTTTCAGGAGAAATGCACAGCCAGCATGCCAGTTGTCTTGATCCTTAAATACGGATCACCTGTTAACACCCTTTTTTCCCAGAATACCCTCCCTAATTGATGCCCTCTCTAATTGAACTCACCACTGCTATTTTTTTGAACACACCCTTTTCAGTTAATCATTCAATTTCACAGAATCCACAGTATGCATGGCTGTCCTGTTGGGTTTGTTGGTTTTCTATACCTTTATTTTACCCCCCAGAAACTTATCTGGGGTATAGAGTTTGAAATGTTAATAAAACCAGTGATTTTCTTGCTGCTGTTGAGGCACTGCTATTATTTCGAACATGTCTGTAAATAATCACTACTTTTAGCGTGTATAGAGCAGCATATCTCCACCAGACTCCATGTAAATAATCACTACTTTTAGCATGTATAGAGCAGCATATCTCCACCAGACTCCATGTAAATAATCACTACTTTTAGCATGTATAGAGCAGCATATCTCCACCAGACTCCATGTAAATAATCACTACTTTTAGCGTGTATAGAGCAGCATATCTCCACCAGACTCCATGTAAATAATCACTACTTTTAGCATGTATAGAGCAGCATATCTCCACCAGACTCCATGTAAATAATCACTACTTTTAGCATGTATAGAGCAGCATATCTCCACCAGACTCCATGTAAATAATCACTACTTTTAGCGTGTATAGAGCAGCATATCTCCACCAGACTCCATGTAAATAATCACTACTTTTAGCGTGTATAGACCAGCATATCTCCACCAGACTCCATGTAAATAATCACTACTTTTAGTGTGTATAAAGCAGCATATCTCCACCAGACTCCATGTAAATAATCACTACTTTTAGTGTGTATAGAGCAGCATATCTCCACCAGACTCCATGTAAATAATCACTACTTTTAGCGTGTATAGAGCAGCATATCTCCACCAGACTCCATGTAAATAATCACTACTTTTAGTGTGTATAAAGCAGCATATCTCCACCAGACTCCATGTAAATAATCACTACTTTTAGCGTGTATAGAGCAGCATATCTCCACCAGACTCCATGTAAATAATCACTACTTTTAGTGTGTATAGAGCAGCATATCTTCACCAGACTCCATGTAAATAATCACTACTTTTAGCGTGTATAGAGCAGCATATCTCCACCAGACTCCATGTAAATAATCACTACTTTTAGTGTGTATAGAGCAGCATATCTCCACCAGACTCCATGTAAATAATCACTACTTTTAGCGTGTATAGAGCAGCATATCTCCAGTTCACTATCTCTGTAGGGATCCTTCCCACAATGTCGTCAGACACTTAGAGTAATAATCTGAAGGGTTCTGACGGTGCAGTGGATATGACACATGCCTTTGGTATGGGAGACCAGGGTTTGATTCCCACTACGATACATCAACCAATGTGTCCCTGAGCAAGACAATTAACCCCTAGCTGCTCCAGAGGCATGCAACCTTTGACATATATAGCAATTGTAAGTCACTTTGGATAAAGCGTAAGCTAAATGACATGTAATCTGAGCATGGCAGCTGCAAAAACAGAACTTTTAGTGGACAGAAGTTGACGGTGCGCAACTGGCCGTTAATCTTCCATTGCAGCTTGTTTTGTCTCGCTTAAAGCTGCTGTAGGTAGGATCCCCCTTTCCTAGTTCTCTTTTTCCATAAACATGAAATCAAGGAGAGGGTTAACTTCTCCTGCTACTGATTTTCTACAGTGGTCAGAAAGAACAGGGGAGACACTTTGTTTCTCTGACTATGACTAGAGTTGAGACACACACATACACAGAGAGAGAGAGAGAGAGAGAGAGAGAGAGAGAGAGAGAGAGAGAGAGAGAGAGAGAGAGAAAGAGAGAGAGAGAGAGCACGCACTGGTGCACGAGCTGGGCATGCTTCCCTGTAAGAACATTTTGTGTATTTTAACATTTAAATGCATCATTATGGTGCACTTTGAAAATAAATTCAGACAACCAGTGTGTGAGTGTGTGAGTGTGTGTGTGTGTGTGTAGTTTTGGAAACATGCATCTTTGTAATTATGACATATATTAAAAATAAATGTATAGCAAAAAAAATAGTGCCCAAAATTATGCATATGCCTATTTTTGAAAGGTAAGAGATGCAGTCCAACCAGCAGGAGACACGTTATACGGAGGTAAGTTTGGAGACACCACCTTATTTAATCATTTAATTAATAAATATTGTTGTTGTAGTTTGCAGACGGTCCCTAAGCTCTCGTCTTACTGCCGTCTCACCGCCGGCTGCTCGTACAGACCGATGTTATTCCTCTAGGTTGGAGGACGGCTCATTTTGATGAGAATGACTTTGTAGCTCGTTTTCTTTTACATTACTACGGTAAGAAAGATTTAATATCATTTCGCTGTAGAGTCTGTCAGTCACAGCGAAACCGGGACGTCTGGTCGCCCAACACTTAAGACACAAAAACATAGAAAGAGGGTCCAGGTTGGAAGACTAAACTAAGTTACCCTTTAAGTGTGAACAACTCTGCATCAGAAATACACAAAATGCAAGCTGCAGTGTCAATATTACTTTGTTTTACAACATAAAAGTGTTTTAAGGCAGACTTTTCTTTAAAGTACAATTGGTTAATCTGTTTTATAATCATCTACAAAGGGAAATATCACAATTACACTTGCTTGGAGCAATATATTCTACACTGTTAACCTACAGAAACACATCAAATAGTCAAGACAAAAAGAAAAGTTCAATAAGCTTTATTAAATTGATCTGACAAAGGTCACCTCTGACACAGTATTGCACCAAGTTAAGCCTAATGTCACCAAAAGGCCAACAGCGTCACTATCTCTTAAAAATAGAGGCAGTAGAGAAAATATGCCATCTGAACATTTTTCAGTAGTTAACCTTTTACATAAATAGATTCAGTTCATTGTCCAACAATCACACCTCTATGTACAGATCATAAGGACGTCAAACTCATCAGCAGCCGCGGGTTTCTACAAATCTGGATCAACTAACAAGCCAGAAAGCCTCTTTCACCGTTTAGTAGCTTTTTATCTGGTCTGAAAATCGTTAGAGTTCATGTTTTCCATTTTTTTTTGGCTTGTTAATTAACCTCCTTTTGTGAAACCCCGTCTTTATCGATCACATTTTTTAGACAATCGAGAAGAAATGTACATCATCAAACAGGCTGAGAGGACAGAAAGTCATATATACATACATACAGTCAGCATACTTTCTAAGGATGCACACATAAATACTATAAAACTTAAATACACACAGTATGTACTTTCATATCATCTGCTTTTCTTTTTTTTGCAGTACATTTTGGCACACCATGACACCAAAGTAAAATGTATGAAGATATATATATATATATATATATAAACCGTTGTCTCCCACTATTTTTAACGGGCATGGGAGCATTTATTCAAACAGCCAAGGTAAGGATACAGACACCTTTGGCTTTGCAGTTAAGCAGGAACAGGGTGGATGGGGGTGTAGTGCTTCTGAGCTTATATAAGATGATTATTAACACATTTTGGAGCTTCAGTGCATAGTTTTTAACTCAGCATCACGATTATGTGCAAGGTATGAAGCAGGCAGCAGCTGGTGCAGACAGACGGGACGTTGCATGTTTCCCAGCTAGACCCCCCCACGATTAATCGTTAGAAAGTCGCGTTCTCGATTCAGCTTGTTCACGATTTCATTTTTAAAGATCCAGGACTTAGACACTTGTTTTTTAATGACTTGGATTCTCATTTAATTGTAGGATTCGACTGCATCACAAACGCTACTACTTTCTTCTGTGAGTTTGTATAAGATACAGCGGCTTGCATAATTTTACCCCTCCAGGCTAAAGTTGATTAAAGAGGAAAAAAAAAACAAAAAAAAACTTGGAAATTGATCTTAATGCCTTAATTAAAAGAAAAAATTAGGAAAATCCAACCTTTAAGGACACCAATTATCTTTGTGAATGAATAATGTATCGTAGATATATTATTTACAACACATACACTCCCACATCATCACACACCCTCCACTATACATAGAGATGAGCATGGTTGTATTTCAGTTATCTTAATAGCTGGTTTGATTTGCATTGAGAGATGATCTTATGGAAAGTTCCCCATGCTGACCTCTAGGTATGGTGAAGGGTATGTGATGATATGGGGGAGGGGGCAAGGGAATCAGGATGCATAGTATCCTGATCCATAAAAATCTGCCTCAATGGGAATTTATCATAGGGGGTGTATACTTATGCCCCCTGTATTTTAAATAAGAACATTTATTTATGTACAATACATTATTCATTCACAAAGACAATTGGTGTCCTTAAAGGTTGGATTTTTTTAATTAAGGCATTAAGATCAATTTTCAAAATATCATTTTTTATTCCTCTTTTAAATCAACTTTAGCCTGGGGGTAAACTTATTCAAGCCACTGTAGGTCTTAAAGCGCTGCGATGCTCTCCCTTCGCTTCATTGGAGCCTGAGGTGATGCTCAATGTGCTGTAGGTGCCAAAAAATTGTCATGGTCAAAGAAATCGTGGCAGAGAATCGTGAAATCAATTCTAAGCAACAACAAAACAAATCGTGATTCATATTTTTCCCTGAATCGTGCAGGCCTTTACTCCCAGCTCAGGAAAAGGGAACAAGGTGGCAAGGTGATGAGTAGTGTTAAGAACGGATATGGCTTTCTGCACCTTCTTAGGCATCGGAGTTTGAGTCCTTTCCTACTTCAACTCCATCAACTTGAGGATTTGTGTCAAAAATGTAAGTTTCTTTCCTCGTTTTCTTTATAATTTGCATCTGAAAAACTAAACCAGCTTATTGTGATTGTTGATTAATCTGTCCATTATTTTTTCCATTTATCGATTAGTTATCTGGTCTCTAAAATGTCCAAAAATGGCTAAAAGATGATGATCAGTGTTCCCCAAAAAGCTCAACATGTCTTCAAATGTCTTGTTTTGTCCACAACTCAAAGATAGTCAGTTGACTGTCACACTGGAGAGAAGAGACTAGAAGATATTCACATTTAACAGCTGACATTAGAGAGTTTTTTCATAAAAAAAAGGACT
Organism: Percina caprodes; assembly: GCA_013375575.1. NCBI lineage: Eukaryota > Metazoa > Chordata > Actinopteri > Perciformes > Percidae > Percina > Percina caprodes. The sequence goes on along the minus strand of JABXJD010000142.1, from coordinate 917,155 downwards.
CAAACCTATTACTGGATTATCAAAATAGTTGGTAATAATAATTAATTTAATAACTAAATCGATTCATCTTTGCAGCTCTACAGGCAAACTGTAGGTAACAAGCCCAAATAATGAAACCCCCCCCCCAAAACAGCAGCGAGGGAGGAGAGAAGCATACTCTAAGGCATTCAATCAGGAAACAATCAGTTGTATTAAGACCCACTCACTGTGTTCAGTTACGAAAACAACATGAATAAAAAGGAGATTGAAGAATTGATCTGAAATATTTTAACCCTTTTGTTGTCTTCCCATTAACCATGAAAAAAAGTTATTGCATTTTCTGACATTTTTGTCACTTTTTCAACATAGTGGGTCCCTTTTTTTGATGTTTTTTTCCAAAGTTGTTTGATATTTCTAATGATGATATTTTCAGCTTATTTTGAAGGCCCATTTTATGTGATGAAAAAACTGAAAATGGGTCCAATTTGACCCGAGGACAACATGAGGGTTAGCGTGCTGTTCACCGCCGTGCTGCTGCTGACTGTTAGAAATATTATTAATTACTTTCCTAGGAAGGAAAGGTGTGACCTGACAAGAGTTTGGAGAGCCTCTCCAACTGCTGTATGTGGGCCACTTTTAATGTTTTACTTTTAAATGCAGAGAGAAAATAAAAATGCTTTTTTTTTTTTTAAACAACACTTACTTCAGCTTTCACTTTCACCCTGAAACCAGTTTCCCAGTGTGAGCTGGCTACAGGGCCCCAGTGAGGCACATGAGGACGAGCAGGTGTATTGTGAGCAGGTAGGCCAGGAAGAAATATCGAGAGCGTGCGCGGCTCGTCAACAGCCTGGAGAAGTAGAGGCTCCTCCCTCTGAGCCAGCGTCGGCACGCCACCGCACCGCCTTTCACCTGGAGGCACAAACACCAAGCAATCAGGGGACCACGTCAGTCATTGAACGACACTTTAAGGTTTTATCTGAATGTCTAAAACCAGGAACAATGGCCTCTCTGGTAGCCTAGAAATCTAGACGCAGCCTAGCGGCAGCAAATGTAATTTGCAGCCAGGGTCAGTCTAGCAACTCTCCGTGGGCTTGCGAGCTGGAAAAACACTAATTCTGGTAGGGCCAATCACATCGTGTATAGAGTCGGTGGGCGGGGTTAACATAAGGACGGCAGAGTAGCGACGGATCTGCGTGAATTCCCTGCTACTTGAAAACAAAGAAGATGGCCGCTGCTGCTGGAGAACAGCGGCCTTTGGCTGCTTTGGCCGTTGGTTGTAGCGCTACCCTATTGCGTGCAAAGGGAATTTGAAAGACAACCGTTTATCCCGCCCCTCAGATTGAGCCCTGCCAATGGGGGGAGTCCCCAGACTGGCTTGTCACGCTACTTCTCTGGATGACTGAAGACTAAATTCATTTGTTGTCTTCTGCGTACCTTTCGTGCTATTAGAGGCTGGTTCGGGTTGAGACTGAGAGTTTCCCACTCGTCTTCTGCTTCCATCTCGATACTGAAGTCCCTCTGGCTGTTTCTGGACAGACTGGATTCAACACAAAAACAAGAGCATTTTAAAAAGTTCTGCACGGGTGAATATATACCGTGTGTGTGTGTGTGAGAGAGAGACCTCTTTGCTCTGTCCTCAGCAAGACGCAGAGCCTCCTCAGCCGTCTCCCTCCTCGCTCTCTCGTCTGTCAGACTCTGTTCTAACTCAAGCAGCCTACACACACACACCCACACACACACACACACACACCCACACACACACACACACACCCCCACACACACACACACACACAGTATATCAAATATCTGGTAACACAAGATTGAAAGTGGTGCTTTTGCCTGACTCTTTGTAAAGAAACTCAGTTTTACAGATGGTGAACGGACTGCATTTATATCGTGCTTTCTGAGCCTTAACAACCACTGAAAGAGCACAGATCTGTCGATTAAATAAACCGATCGGTCGACAAAATATGTGTGTTAGTTGACTAAGACTGTCTTTAGTTGAGGACAGCCCTAATATCAATAAGCTCAATTACACAAATCAACATCTGTAAGAGAACATCATATAAAACTACACGCGGCGCAAAGCCCGACCTAAGTGTCTTTGTTAGTTTAACGCTAGCAGGGTTGTCAGTTTCCTGTCCTGCGCCCACGTCATTTGAATAGCAAATGCACCTGCGCCCATGGGTGTGCTGGTCGTACAGGGAAGTGTGTTCAGGTGCATTCTGGGCGTGTTGCTATCTTGAAGCAGCGGGAAGTAATGGCGCCATTGACCAACAAAAACCTGGTCTAAAGTCTATGCTTGTTGGATAAACAGGGACGCACAGCAGCACACAAACATGCAGAGGATTAAGAATAACAATATTACAATGTGAAATAGTGTTATAATGCATGCTTTCACTTCACACACGAGCAGATCAGTTTCTTCCCCTGAAAATCTCTCCTTCATACTAAGCAAATCCGCCATCATAATAGCAAGGCGCCAAGGTCCACACACTCCTGGCTTTTAAAGGGAATGGGAGAGGTCACTCTGATTGGTTGATTGCATGTTGCGCCCAAAACACACCTATGATTAATGAAGACACTAAGTACAACCCTTTCGACCATGTGCCTTGCACACTTTCATACACGCCCTGAATGCACCTGCGCCTGGTGCATCAAGGCGTGCGCTTAGATTGCTAAAATAGGGAAATAGGGCCCTTTGACTCTTCACCTTTCTTGGAGCTGACTGGCTTCAGCGGTTCCAGCAGACGTGGAGTTGATGCTCTTCTCCTGGGGGGCTCCAGGTGCAACCTCAGCATACACTGACCCCTGGTGGTGGGGAAACAGCATTACATGAATATAGGGATGCAATTTCTTTTTAGCATGTTTGTCTTTATTTCATAGTATGACAGTACAGAGAGATAAACAACTAAATGAAGGGAAAGTATACTAAATTGATATGCGATGCATGATAACACCTTATGTGAACAAACAAAAGGACCCGGAACTGTTGTCTACATACATATTTAGGATTATTTACCTGAGACTGGCCTTGGACTTGGGTTTCCAGCCAGTGGCAGCGATTCTGGGTGTCCCTCAGGGTTTGGGAAACGGCCCTCATCTGAGCTGCAACAGCACCTTTCTCCTCCATTCCCTGCTGCAGCTGTGGGGGTGGGTGGGTTGGTGAGGGGGGTGGGGGTGGTGGGAGAACGGACATTTTGTACATTTGAACGTACAATGATTTTGCTTTGTTTTCAAAGAAATAATTTAATTCTTCCTTCAGAGGTTATTTCTCTTAGAGCTGCAAAGATTAATCGATTACTATGAACTACGCAACTACGTAGGAGTAGGAGGGACAAGTAGGCAAAGAGTTACAAAGAAAAACTCCTGCACACTTACTAACTTGCAAAACGTATAAAGTTTTAATTAGGCGTAACATTTTGGTACTAGTCAATCTTCAGGCAAATGGTTTTACATCCTGAGAAGCCATCTTTTGTAGGAGGCGACCTTAGTGTGCGGGATTTTTGCTTTGAAACTCTTGACTAGATTTTTACGGAAAAAAAAGTAAAACATCAATGCCTCCAGCTTGTTAAATGGGAATATCTTCTAGTGTCTTCTCTCCTCTGTGACAGTAAACTGATAATCTGATTTTTGGACAAAACAAGACATTTGAGGACGTCATCTTAGGCTTTTTGGGAAAACACTGATCATAATTTTTCACCATTTTCTGACATTTTAGAGACCAAACAACTAATCCATTGATGCAGAAAATAATCAACAGATTAATCAATGATTAAAATAATCGTTAGTTGCAGCCCTAATATCTTTGGTAGAAAAAAAGCAATAATCAATGGATGGATATATCATACAATCGGATCTCCAACATTATGTTTATTGCAAAAATAGTGTAAACACACAGTTTGCTACACGGCCCACATTGAACTACTTCCCCATCCGTTCCCTTTGTGTCTACACCGCCGACATTTTAGCTGCACATTCAACTGCGTTCAAGCTCAGCTGTTTCATACCTTCAGGTTGAGTTGCTGGAGGTACTGGTCTCGTTGTTGGATCTCATACATGCAGCGCTGCAGGTCTCCGTGAAGCTGGATCCTCTCTGCCTCCAACCGACTCACCACCTCGTCCCTTCCACTCTCACCTGCCAAAACAAGCGTTTCCTGTTGGGCGGAAGGAAAAAAATCTTAAAAAAATAAGATAAAAGACTGAACAAAGGGATTCAAATGTTTGATTCAAAATAGTAATTTCAGGATTAAGACTGATTAGTGAAATATAGCAAAACAACTATGAAAGGTTTTCAGCTGAAAGCAGATGTTTAACTTACTTTGACTGGCAGTGTGTCCTTCCTCTCTGTGTTCGATCTACATAACAGAAAAACCTTCATTATCACAAGCAATTATGGAACTGCTGATTGGTCTTTGCCTCGTGTACAACCACACAGCTAGAATTCACAGTTGCTTTCATACCAATTATAAGCTGACCACATGAGCGCAACAGTTGCCAATGTATGTGCCATAGAGCGATCAACCAATATTCTAAATTCAAATATATCTTTGGAGAATTCACAGCCAACGAGTAAGCATGTTAATGGCGTTTCTATTGTGCGGCTGGCGCGAAACCAAAATGAAACAAACATCCGAAGGTGAAGAAGAATGATAATTTACACAAAGATACCAACATCTAATTGTCTAACTGAAGAGACGAGACAAGATAGGGGAACTGCTGTCGGTAAAACACGGGCCAATGGACAAATTGTCTGACAAATTCAAGAAACGGCAAGAGACTTGGTTGTTTATGACCAAATTACAAACCCTGCGGACTGATTTGCTCTAAAGAAAAAAGATAGAAAGAGTCTTTAAATGAAGTTTATTGACATAGGACATTATTTCATTGTAGATCTTTTAAAAGACATGTTCACGTTCAGGGTGCGAACTATGGGGTAACTCGGCTCTCCTTAATAAGACATGGGCTCCCTGGAAAAGTTTCTGTTTTGTCTAATGTGATCATTGTGGATTATTGTGTAAAATTGCAAAAATATTCATTCATGCATGACATTCACTTCAATAAAGATAACTATACATGCTATTCTTGTCATGAGCATCAAGGTGTGGCGGCGCTGCAAATTCAACTCATGTTTAGTATGTTAACTCAAAGATTTCTAGGAAAAATATGAACGTTGGAGGCCAATAATCAGGATGCAAAGTCCTTGAAATCCACTCTGCTGTTAGCATCTTATAGCCATGGCAAAAACAAGGCAGTTTAATTCATTTTGGTTTTACTAAGAGACTGTGTAGCGGAGACGTTAACAGCGTGACCGACTCACCTGCTGCAAGCCCTGATGAACGGAGGAATTATGGTATTCTTTGGTAGCCTGAGTAACTTTAACCCTTCATGTGAAAATCTCAAAGAAAGCCTGATTGACTATTTGTGGGTGGCTACTTGCTGTTGGACCTATCAATTCTGGTCGATAACGTATAATAGGGTAAATCCTGTATAGTGCATACACATGAAGCTGTTGTGTATCTTTTTAAGTCAAAGAAAAGTAGGCTCCTAAAGGCCGCGGTATAGTTCGAACACTGTTCATGTTGAAAGAAATATACCTGTACGAGTCTGCCGTTGTATTGCCTTGCCCTCTTGTGGACATAATGCATATTTAAACCAATGTGTTTTTTTCTAGAAGGAATATTTAAACGTCATTTTTGGCAATTTTTGACGGCTGAAATGTGCCATATTTTCTTGTTTCTGTTGCATGGAAAGCCATTTGAGCCAAGCTGTTTTGGAAAATGCCACACTACTAAGTGCTACCATACTGTAAACTGTACATGCATTAACACACCTATAACACCATGGTAGAGGAAGGTCCAACACATAGTTACTTCTATTCATCTTTAAGGACACTTCACTTTAAATTCAGAATACACAAGTTTAGTTTACTTCAGTCTTTATTTATTTATTTATTTTTTTACCTTAGATCTGCTGTTTCTTCCTGGAAGCTGCTGATTTCTTTTTCAGGTGGCAGTCTGTTAGTTTGCATCTTCTTTACGGTTTGCTGTAGTTCATCCATCTTCTGCCTCGCCTCCTGCAATAGCATCAAGAGCAAGTCGTCAGTCACGAAGCTCATAGAACTATTCATCTAAAAATATCTTTTTATCAAACAGATTTTCACACCAGAACATGTGCATCCACACAAAAAAATACCATGCAAGTCAAAGCAATGAAATGTATGAAGAAAAAATCTTGAATCTTGACCCTGCATGCTTTCCACAACATGAAACCCAGCAGAGATGAAGTGCAAGCAACAGCCCAACTCAAATCACAGCTGATGACTTGACTTACCAAGCCTTCCTTCTCATTCTGAGGGTACTTCCTTTTGACTTTTCCACACTCACGGAGGTGACAGTCTCTGGGCTTGACCCTAGCCTGGACTCAACCACTCTTTTGGCCTCGGCTAACTCATCCATCAGCCGGTCACGATCATTTTGAAGGCTGGCCATTGATCTGGAAAATGACGCCAGCTGCCTGGTGTATGAGTTATTTTCCAGGACGACCCGCTTCAGTTCCCTTTCCTTCCTTGACAAATCCTTCGACAGCTCATCAAACAACTTGCTCAGCTCTGTGTGTGAGTCTTTGTTCTCTAAAGCTTTTATTTTTTGAACAAGGATGTCCCTCTCTTTGGCAAACATCGCCAGGTCAGAGGTGGCATCTTGCAGACTGCGCTCAACCTTGTTCAAGGCTGCCTGAGTCTTTTGGAGTTCGTTATCATATCCGTTTCTCAGGATCTTGAAGTCTTCGATGAGCTGGTCTCGGTCGTTCTGCAAAGCAGCCATGGCTTTGCACATGGACTCATTTTGAGCCCTCGTGTCCTTGCTTTGGGTTTTGGCCTCTGATAACTGTTGCTCCATTTCGAGTAGGTCTTTAGCGAGCTCCGCCACCCTTTGATCAGCAGTCTCCCGCTCATTTCTCATCAGCTCTACCTCACGCTCGAAGGTGTCCAGCTCACTGTTGTATTTCTCCTCAGCTTCAGCCAGGTTTTTGTCCATTTCATTTTCCACCAGTTGCAACTTCTCCTTGAGCTCCTCAGTTAGCATTTTCTGAGAGAGAATTTTTTGCTGGAGGTCATTACATTCGGCTGCTTTGGCTGCCACGACGTCTTGCAAATCATTGATCACTTTGCCCTCGTTTGTCGCGGCTCTTTCCTTTTTTAGAGTGACTATACCAGCCTCCAGGCTTGAAACCTGAGCTTTAACTTCAGAAAGCTCTGCTTTTAAAGTATTGCTCGCCTCTTTTTCCTTTTGGAGTTCCAACTTAGACTCGTTTTGCTGCTTTTCAGCTGCAGCCTTTTGGTTTTCAAGGGTTTTGATCACATCCTCCTGTTTCTTCAGCAACACCTTAAGCTGGTTGTCCTTCAGGAATAAAACCTGATTTAAATCCTCTCTGTACCGAACCAGTTGTGCCCTGAGCATAGCGTTCTCTGAATTGAGATCATCCATTTGATGTAACAGTTTCCTTATTTCATGTTTAAGGCCTCTGGTGGCACCACCTTCCCCATCAGCAGAGCCCTCTTTACCCTTTAACCCTAACTGACTCTTTGCTTCAAGCATTCTGTATTCGGACATTAGTCGCTCCCGTTCACTCTGTAAAGACACCATCGAGTTCTTGAATGACTCCATCTTAGCAGCCATCTGCTCCTTTTCCTGGATAGACCTGTTAACTTCAATTTGCAGACTTTTGACCTTTGCTTCAAGGCCCCTCAACTCTTTGTCCAGCTTTTCTCTCTGGTAGCGTGAAGAACTTAACCTGTCCTCGTATACTGCTACCTGGGTGCGGTAATTCGTCTGGAGTTGTTCTAGATATCCTGACATCTGTCCGTCTCTACAGGACAGCAAGGAGGATATCTCAGCATCTTTGCTTTGGAGGAGTGTTTTCAGCTGCAGGCAAATTCCCTCCTGCTTCTCAAAGTCAGCTTGAACTTGGTCACTTTGCGACTGCAAAAGAAGCAGCTGAGCATCTGAGTCGGCATTTATCTTCTCTAGATGCTGGAGATTTAGTTGCATTTGGGAAATCACATTTTCTTTGTCAGCGAGCTGTCTTTTCACTGAATCTTTATCTTGCTCTGTTCTCTCGGCATGAGCGCTGAGTTCCTTCACCTTCACGGTCATGAGCTCCACGGTCTCGGTAAGTTCAGCGTTGCTTGCGCTCATGACGAACAGCTGTCTCTGCTGTGCAGCGGCAGCGACGGAGTATTCATTGAGAGTCCTCTCCAGTCTCGACTTGGTCACCCGTAGTTCATTCACCTCTTTATCCTTCACTCTCATGTCTTCCAGGAATCTCTTAATCACAAAACCCTGTTCAAGGAGCTGACTGTCCTTCTCGTGTAACGTCTTTTGGAACAAATCGTTCCACAGTCTGGAAGCATCGGCACCTTGAGGAGTGGCAGATAAAGCAGACAGCTTTGCTTCATTAGTCTCAGCTGATCGTTTCATAGTATTTATCTGTAGATCTCGAGAGTCTAGGTGCTGCCTCAGTTCATTCACTTTTTGACTTTCTTTATCTTTTAGGTCCTTGAGTTCATCGATCTGTTGTTGTAACATATATTGATTCTCTAAATAATAATTGATTTGTTGCTCATCAATATTTTGCGGTGATTTTGTTTTATCTAGGACCTGATCCTCAGACTTTTGACTCTCCTTTGACATGTCCAAAGCCAGCTGGTCTCTTTCAGACTCAAGACTCAACATCTTTTCTGTGGCCTGCTGGAGGAGGTTCTTGTGTGTAATCAGCTCAGCCTCATCTAGTTTACCCCTCTCCTCTAAATCCGATATTTTCTCTGAGCTTTTCTTTAGTTCTTTCTCCAACTGTTCACAGGATGACCGCGAGGTCTTCAAAGTGCTCTCTAAATCTAAAATCAGTTCCTGGTATTTAATGCAGTTTTGTTGCAGCTGATTTATCTCCTGATGCTTTTCTTTGAGTAGCTCCTGAAGTTCTTTCTTCACATTCTTGGAGCCCTCGCTGCCTCTCTGAACCGTCTTGAGCTTCTCCTCAAACGCTCGGACCAGTTTGAGCTGCTCTTGCTCTTTTTCACGAAGAACTTGACTGCTCATCTCTTTATTAGCTGCCAGCTGGGAAGACAGCTGCTTGTTTTGGGTTTGGTAAACAGACACAGACTCAGTCAGTTCATCAATCCTTTCAGAGTTTTTGAGGATCACAGTTTCCAAATATTCATTTTCATTTTTCACTTTGTCTGAAATCTCTTGAGCATTTTCAAGCTCCTCTTGCAGAAGAGACTTATCGTCCTCCAAGATTCTCACCTTCTCATTTAGGCTGATGGTCCCTTGGTTGTGTCTGTCAATGATGTCATTGAGCTCTTTAATGTCATCGTCTTTCTTTGCCAACTGAAACTCGTGATCATTCTGGATCTTCTCAATTCTTTCAGAAAGAGTTTTCTTCTCCTTTTGTAACAAGTTGTTGATTTCCAACTGAGCACCGAGTTCGGTTTTCTGGGCCTCAATCTGGGCAGTCAGTGAATTATTCAAACTGAGTGCTTCGTCAAGTTTAAGCTGCATGTTGTTTGTGTATGCATTTGATCCCAGGTGCTTCTCTTCCAATGAACAGCTAGCTTCTTGAAGCTTTTCTGCCAGTTGGTTATTTTCAGCCTCCAATTCAGTGAGCTTCTCTCTGAGGTCCTCTGTTGACTCTTTAAGTCTGCAAATCTCAGCCTTGCACACTGCCATTTTGTGTTTTTCTTCAGTCAGCTCCTTTTTAATTTTCTGATTCTCTTCCTCCAGCTCCTCGATCTTCTGCCGTTTCTCATTGGAAAATTTGTGCATCCGGTCTTTAATTCTTCCATTTTCTTCCTCCGTCTCTCTAGCTTGCTTGTTCAAAATCTCCAGCTCGGTCTCTTGTTTGTGGACTTTTCTGAGGGCTTCCTGCCTATCTCTTTTAGCCCCCTCCAAAAGTTGCCTCATCTTATCCATTTCACTGCTTACATTTTCGTAAGCTTGTAAAAGAGACTCGTACTCTTGTTTCAGCTCGGCGTGCTTTGACTTCCACTTGGATAGCTCCTCTGTTTGAGAGTCCTTAAGAGATTCAACCTGGCAGGAGAAAGCTTGTTTCTGCTGGGTGATGTTTTCTATGGTTAGCTTCAAGCTTTCACAGGCTGCCGAAAGGCTGCGATTTTCCTTGAAGACGCCATCAGCGTTGGTGCGGAGCTTCTCTTTCTCCGTGTTCAGAGATGACACAGAGCTTTCCAGGTCCTCATTTTGTTGTTTCAACTTCAGCACTGATGATTCCAGAGAAATGTACTCGGCGTCTTTAGCTTCATGTTCGGCTGACAGCTTTTCTACTTCTTCCTTGAGTGCTGCGTTTTCCTTCAAGAGTTCTTTCCTCGAAACTAAAGCTGCTTGAAGTTTCCTGGTTAGGAGAGCAACTTTGCCTCGGTTTTCCTTATCGTTTATTTTGGTGCCTTCGTCTCGAGATTTCTGAAGCTCATCAGCCTCCGTTCTCACCTTTTCAATTGAGGTTTCATGCATTTTAATTTGCTGCTTTAATTGCAATTCAAGTGCAGCAATTAGTTCCTTATTTTCTAAAATCTGAGTCTGAGAAACTAACAAGGCATCATCCCTCTCCTTTAATTTAACTTCAAAGTTTTCAGCACATTTGCAAGGCAAACAAATGGCTTCTTTGTTAACACCTTCCTGCTGAATGCATATTTCCGGTTTGTCTTGATGTACCTGCTCATTTACTGTCTCCTTCAGTTGCTTATTCAGCTTGGTTACCTCATCCGGAGTTCATTGATTATTCTGAAAGCATTTTCTTTTTCTTGTTGTAACAAATCCAAATGCCTTTGCCTTTCATTACAAAGTGATCGTGTATTTTCGAGCTCCTCGGTCAAAACACCTTTGTTGTCACTGAGCTGCTGCTGTGTTTCTGCTAATGTCTTTTGGATGCTTAAAACTTCCAAGGATTTCTGTGAAACTAAAGCAACTGCTGTCTCAAGTTCTACTTTCATCTGATTGCTTTTCTCCAAAAGAGCCATGTTTTCTTCTACCAGAAGATGATATTTTTCTTCATTTGCGTGCATGTGTTCCTCCAGTGCAGACTCCGAGATGCTCAGCTGGGTCTTTAAAACCATGTTTTCATTTAATAAAGCTTGCTTCTCCTGTTGGGTCTTTAGCTCAGCAACTTTAATGGTTTCTTGATAATTCTCAACTTCTTCCGTTTTCTCTTTTACTTCTGCATGCGCTTTCTCTAAGCCGTTCTCTACCATGTGAAGTTTTGATTTCAAAGCTTCTGCTCTTTGTTCCATGACTACCAGGGCCTCCTCTTTACTTGCTATCTCAAGAGACATGCTCTCACATTTGGATTTCACATATTCTACCTCTGTTTGCAAGTTTGACAGAGAATGACACTGGCTCTCTTTCTCAGCCAGAGACATCTTCAGATCTTGTAGAGTTGTATCTCTCTCCTCAACAAGCTGCCTTAAGGTGGCCAGTTCATCTTGATCAGACAAAGAGCTTTTACGGAGGTCGTCCAGTTCCCTGACCTTCTCATCAAAGTCTAACTGGACAGCGTTTAGCTCATTCGTCTGCTGACAGCGTTGTTCCAAGAGAGCCTTGTAGTCGTCTTTCAGTTCAGCTAGCTCTTGAGTCAATTTCTTCTCATTTTCTTGAGCGTTCTTCAGGGTCTCTTTGCGTCCCAGCAAGGCAGCCTGGGCCTTTTTCTGTAGCTTCGCCTTTTCAAGTTTCATCTGTGCAAGCTCATTTTCTAAATCAACAGCAGTAGCAGTGGAGGAAGTTTTCTCCTTTAACACATCTTTACATGTCTTTATTTCATTTTCAAGCTCTTCTGTTTTCTGCACCCAGATGTTTCGGTCTTGCTCAAACGCTTCTTCTTTCTCAGCAGCGCAGGACTGCAGCTGCTTTATAAGGGAGCTATTCTCAATCAGTGTTTGCAACGTTTCTGACAAACGCACTTCTTTCTCATTTAATGTGGTTTGCAAAATCTGTTTTTCTGACTGTAATTGTTCCACGAGTCTTTCACTTTCTGTTTTGTGTCTTAGAATCTCTCCTTCTTTCTCAAGAATCTTCTTTTCAAAAGAGAAATGTTTTCTTCATACATTTTTCCAGCGGCCTGAGCTTGATTTTTTAATTCTTGTAATTTATTCTGCAAAAGTGAAACCTCAATTTTATCCTTTGCGTTTTCTTCTTTTTGGGTTTCATATTGCTCAATTTTCTTCAACAGATCCTTTCTTACAATGAGAGCAGCTTGAAGCTTCTTCTTCGTTGCATCTTTTTCTTTCGATACCTTGGCGAGTTCGCTCTTTAGATCATCATTTTTCTTATTTAGCTCTAAATTCTCTAAATTCTTAGACTCAATTTCACTTTGAGAGCGTGAAATATGTTCCTCTAACTGCTGAGAAATCTCTTCGAGCCTCTTCATGGAGGTTTTGTGTTCTTGCTCCATGCTTTCCAATTGCTCTGTCAGAGATGCCTTTTCCTCACTGAGTTTCATTCTTTCATTTGATGCAGATTCTATCACTTGGGCGATAGATCCATCTTTGTCCCTTAACTGCTGACTAAGTCCAGCAAGTAATTCCTTCTGCTGACTTATCTGAATGCTCATACAGTTGATTTGATCATCTTTTGCTTGTGATTCACTGTGTAAAGAAGAGTGTTTGAGAGTAGCTTCTTTCTCTTTTGCCAATTCAGCACAGAGCTGAGTTTGTAGATGCTCTATCATCTCCTGCAAAAGAGCAATTTGTTGACCCTTCTCATCATTACTTCTCTCTTCCTTATTAAGTGTATTCTGTGTTTTTTGTAATTCCGCAACAGTTTTTTCCAACTCATTTTTCAAAGCATCTACCTCAGACTGATGACTTTCTTGTAACAGTTTTATCATGTCCTGTAAAGAGGCTTTTTCTTTCTTTAACACAGCTGAACTCTCAGATGTGGTTACTGACAAGACAGAGGGATCTTTGTCTGTACCATTTTGTCTCGCTACAAGTTTATGTAACTCGTGTTCTGCAGCTTTTAGAGCCTGTTGCAAATTGTTCTTCTCGTTATCTTTCTCCTGGACAGATGCTAATACCTTCTCGAGTTGAATCCTGGATGCTGCCGCCTCTGTCTCTTTTGCGCTCAGTTGATCAGATCCCTGCTTAAGTGCAGATGAAGTCTCAGCTAGTTTCTCCTGCAAACTGTCCAAGTCACCTTTCAAAGCATTAACTTTAACATCTTTAGATTTCATTTCATTTTCAACACTTTTCAATTGCTCTGCAAGTAGGTTCTTGTCATGTTTTTCTCTATCCAAAACTAACAGCCACTCTTTCTCAGAATCCTGCAGAATCTGCTCTATCTTTTGAATGGTGCCTTTTAATTCAGAAACTTCCTCATCTTTGGCACTAACCTTTGCTTGAAGGCTCTCCTTCTCGGACATCGTTTTCTCCATTATTGCGTTCAAGCTGCTGGACTGCTGCTCCATTTGAACCTGCAGCTCCCCCTGCGATGTCCATATTTGATGATGTCGCCTTTCCAGCTCTTCCCTCTCTGCGAGATGTTTTCTAACTTCCTCCTGCAAATGCGCGTTTTCATTACTCGCAGCTGTAAGGAGCTTCTGGCTCTCTTGCTTTGACAAACTAATCTCTTCATTTAGTCTCTTATTTTGCTGCTCTAGTTTCTGCATTTCTGAAACCAGCTGGGATGCGTTTTTGGCCTGGGAAGAGTACTGACTGTTAATTGCATGGAGAGCCATTTCCCTCTGCTCTAGGTTTTCTGTCAGCGCATTCATTTGTGCCACAACTTGAAGATGTTGTGATTTGAGTCTTTCTATTTCAACCGTCAGCTGCGACACACTTGCTTGGTGAGAAACAAAAGCTTCGTCCTTTTCCTTTAAAAGACTAGAGTTGAGGTATTCAGACTTCTCGAGTTTGTGATGGATTGCAGATAAATCATTTCTCAGTGTTTCTATAGTGTAATTTGCCGTCTGATGTTGGTTACGGTGTCATCCAATATCTTCTGAAGTTTGGACACCTCGTCAGTCCTTTGGGACAGTTGCGTTCTCACATCTTGCAGCATTTCTAAGTTAGCTGCATATTTCTCTTGTAGGTTGTTAAAGGCACTTTGTGTTTCCTCTGCTGACATTTTGAAGTTTTCGGATTCAGTGGACAGTAGCTGAATTTGACTCTGTAGCTGTGACACCAACTCTGTGTTTTCCATGAACTGAGTTTTAAAGAGCAAAGCCTCATCTGCTCTTCGCTGAATATCCTGAAGAGATGTCGATTGGTCCAATAGAGGTGCCTGTTTTTCCTCTAAGGCCTTCTTCAGATTTTCCACCTCAGATATCTGTTCTCGGAGGGTGCTTTTGAGCTTTGCGACTGACTCTTCAAGGTGTGAAGTCTTTTCTTTCAAGCTCTCACACTCCATCTCTTTGGCATGTAAATTTGAATTAAGATTCTCAATAGCACCTGAAAAATGGCTTTGATATTCAAGACTCGACTGTTCCTTTTTCTCCAAAGTATTTTTCAGTACATGTGATTCTGAAGAAAGACTGTCAACCTGTCCCCTTAGTTTACAAACAGAATCTTCAAGCTCTGAAACTTTTGCACTTAAACTGACATTGTCATCTGCTTTCTGTTTAAGCTGCTCCTCCTGCTCAGTAATCCTACTGTTGAGTTGCTGGATCAAATTCTCCTGCTGTTTCAGGGAGTCATCTTTTCCTTGCATGATCAAATTAAGCCTCTCCCTTTCTGAGCCTGCAGTTTTGAGATTGTTGTCCGCATCGCAGACTGCTGCTTTCAGATGGGTAACCTCTTTGTGTACTTTGGATAAATCTGTCATGGTTTTCTTAAATTCAGACTTTAATCTTGTGTTCTCCTCCTTCAGTGCTTCAATGTTATCGTTGAAATCAACGATTTCTGCTTTCCTCTGGTCCTCCTTCTGTGTCAGTTCTGCAGTGAGTTTCTGCATGGCGGTCTTTAGGTTGGCAACTTCAACCTCGGTCTGTGCAGCGTTCTCGTTCATCACACCAAGCTGGCTGCTGGGCGAAATCACCGATTCGTTTCGTTTATTCAGCTCACTTTTTAGGTTTTTATACTCATTTCTTACTTCTTTCAATGTCTGTTCTTTTTGCTCGATCTGCTGTTTCGCGTCTGAGCACTCTTGCCTGAGTGACTCTACCTCACCCTTCATCTGTGATGTGAGGGCTTTCTGCTGCACCACTTCATTCTGCATAACGCTACACTCCTCTGCTTTCTGCTGAAGCATTGCGTCTTTCTCCATTAGCCCTGACTTGAGAACAGACCCTTGTTCCTGAAGCATAGATATAATATCCTGAAGTTGCAGCAGCTGGTCCTGCTGAGCTTCCAACTGTGAACTTTGTTGACTAATATGCTTTTTTAAGCCATCAAGTTGCTCTTCTAGATGTTGAAATTGCTCTTCTCTCTCCCTCAACATTTTTGACAGATAAGCACATTCACTTGTTTTCTCGAGCAAACCTGCAGAGTTTGACTCTTCACTTTCCTTGAGGATCTTTTTTAATTCATCTTCTGCAACAGCAAGCTTTTCCTTTTCCTGCAGCAAGCCATCAATTATTTTCTGTTTTGCTGAGGTTTCAATTTGAATCTTAGAGTTTTGTTCTTGAAGTGAATTCCTCTCTGCGGTTAGTTCAGAAACTGATTTGATGTTCTGTGCTAAATCCTCTTGTAGTCTCTGATTGTTTTCTGTTAGGCTGTCTATCTTAACACTAAGTATGGAGTTCTGCTCATGGGTTGCTTTAAGCTGTCCATGAAGCTCAGACAGAGTCTGCGTTTGTCGAGCAAGCTCCTTGTCTCTGCCTTCACAGGCAGCACGTAGTTGGAGGTTTTCCTCAGTCACTGCCTGGATGTGGCTGTTTAAGCTAGCCGTCTCCGTTTGCCTCAGCTCTGCTTCAGACTCCAGCTTTCTGGCATTTTCTTCCATTATACGGATCTGGTCACTCAGAGCTTTAACAGTGTTGTTGGTTTCATTGACTTCGTCTTTGTGTTTTTGACACTGCTGTGTCACATTTTTCAACATTTCTTCTCTCTCTTCAATTTGCTGGCGGAGTCCTGATTGTTCTCCATGAAGTGATTTGGCTTCTGCTTGTAGCTTGGATACAATATCTTTCTGGTGTGTGATTTCATTCTGCAAACTGTTATACCCTTCCTGCTTCTCTTTCAATAGTGTATCCTTCTCCATTAACCTGGATTTCAGACTGTGCTCCTGTTCTTGCAGCAGAGACAGTGTTTCCTGAAGCTGTGCTTGCTGGTTTTGTTGGGTCTCTATCTGTGCTCGATGATTACTGACCGCCTGCTCTTTTTCAGCCATGTCGAGCTGGAGCTGGTCTACCTTGGAAGTCAAGCTTTGCACTTGCTCCTGCAGTTGTGTCACCCTCTCCTCCCTCTCCCTGAGTGACTGGCTGAGATTACTACATTCATTTGTTTTTGCCAGCAGAATCTCTGAGTTTGAGTGCGTGCTTTGCTCGAGAACTCGATTTAACTCACTAGTTCGAAGAGTCAAATCCTCTTTATCTTTTTGTAGCCCTTCAATTACTGTGTTATTTTGAGAATGCTGCGTTTCCAGTATGGATACTTTGGCTTGCAGAGAATCCTTTTCAAGTGTAACTTCGGAAATAGTTTTTACACTTTCAGCTACTTCCAGTTCGAGTCTCTCTTTCTCTTTCGTAAGGCAATCTACTTGATTCTCAAGACTCTGGTTAAGTGCAAGAGCTGATGCAATCTTTTCATTAAACTGATTTACATTCTGCTTCTGTAACTCAAGATCCTCCGTCAGCCCTTTAAGTTTTTCTTGCAGCTGATTTTTCTCCGTCTTCATGCTTTTTAAGAGATTCCTGAGTTTGGAGATATTCTCAGATTTGCTTTGAAGCTCATTGCTCAATTTCTCATTTTCTGAATCCCGGTTTTGCAATTCAGTGTTGAATTTCTGCCTCTCATCCTCGACCTGTTTATCAGTTGTCTTCAGTTGGTTTTCCAGTGATGCTATGGTTTTCAGTTTCTCCTGTACCTCCTTCTTAATGTGCTCTTCACTTTGTACTTGCTCCTCTAATTGTTTGGACAATGTCTGCATTTCATTATTGTATCTTTCCACCTGTGCCAAAAGTTTGTTCTGTTCCTCCTTGAAAGATTTGAGTTCATTTTCATAGGTCTGTTCTTTATCATTAAGTTGTTGCTGTAGTTGCTCACTGCTGGTATTTTTGTCCTTAAGCTGCAAAATGAGTCTTTCTGAATCCTGCAGCTTTTGGGTGGATAAAGCCAGCTGTTCCTTTAGAGAAGTGATGTGCGTATCACATTCTGAAAGATGATTTTGATGGCTCACAATTTGTTTCTGGGTCTCCCCCCGAAGGCACTGAATAGTTTTCTTGTCCTCTTCTGCCTGCTTTATCAGATGTTCCACCTCAGCCACCTTAGACTCGCTTTCCTCTTTGGTTTTGACCATCAACATCTCAGTATCCTTGAGTTTCTGGACCAGCTCTGTGACCAAGGTTTGCTGGTCTGAATTCTGCGTGTCTCGTATAATCATGGCCTCCAGCTCTGCCTTACTCAGAGCGGTTTCCACACGGACCAGGTTCTCGTCTTTGAGTCGGATCTCCTGCTTCAGAACTGTGACCTGCTCTGCATACTCGGCCATGTTACCGGAGAGGGTCGATATCTCCTCGTCCTTCTCCAGCAGGACGTCTTTAAGCCTATCAATTTCCCGCTCGCAGCCTTGCAGGTCGTGAATGAGTTGGGCTCGTTCTTCCAAGTGGGCGGAGTTTAGTTTGTCCAGCTCCTCGTTTGTCTGATCAAGCTCAGTTTGTAAAGTTTCTATGTTGACTTCCTGCTTTTGTGTCTGAAAAAGAGGAAATGAAAAGAAGGATGAAGCATCGAGCAGACAGGAGAATTCTTATCAGTAGTGCAAATCCTAATAAGATTACCGCGTATGACTTTGTTTTAATTATTATGATAATGTCAAGGAGTATTAACTGCAATCCATGCAATGACTGGATTAAAAGATAACGGATACTGACAAGTGGGTATGCTCATTTAGACTTTTTTCTCTGATCAGGCCAATCCTCTAGGTATGGTGAATGGTATGTGATGGGGGGGGCTATTTTAATCCCAAAGGCCAAGGGAACTTTATCAGGATGCATAGTATCCTGATCCATGAAATAACTGGTCTTTAATGATAAAGATCTGCCTCCCTCTATTAGATTTTAACATAGGGGTGTATACTTATGCCCCTGTATTTTAACATAGGGGTGTATACTTATGCCCCTGTATTTTAACATAGGGGGTGTATACTTATGCCCCTGTATTTTAACATAGGGGTGTATACTTATGCCCCTGTATTTTAACATAGGGGGTGTATGCTTATGCCCCTGTATTTTAACATAGGGGTGTATACTTAGGCCCCTGTATTTTAACATAGGGGGTGTATACTTATGCCCCTGTATTTTAACATAGGGGGTGTATACTTATGCCCCTGTATTTTAACATAGGGGTGTATACTTATGCCCTGTATTTTAACATAGGGGTGTATACTTATGCCCCTGTATTTTAACATAGGGGGTGTATACTTATGCCCCTGTATTTTAACATAGGGGTGTATACTTATGCCCCTGTATTTTAACATAGGGGGTGTATACTTAGGCCCCTGTATTTTAACATAGGGGTGTATACTTATGCCCCTGTATTTTAACATAGGGGGTGTATACTTATGCCCCTGTATTTTAACATAGGGGTGTATACTTATGCCCCTGTATTTTAACATAGGGTGTATACTTATGCCCCTGTATTTTAACATAGGGGTGTATACTTATGCCCCTGTATTTTAACATAGGGGTGTATACTTATGCCCCTGTATTTTAACATAGGGGTGTATACTTATGCCCCTGTATTTTAACATAGGGGGGTGTATACTTATGCCCCTGTATTTTAACATAGGGGGTGTATACTTATGCCCCTGTATTTTAACATAGGGGGTGTATACTTATGCCCCTGTATTTTAACATAGGGGGTGTATACTTATACATCCTGTATTTTAACATAGGGGGGTGTATACTTATGCCCCTGTATTTTAACATAGGGGGGTGTATACTTATGCCCCTGTATTTTAACATAGGGGGTGTATACTTATACATCCTGTATTTTAACATAGGGGGGTGTATACTTATGCCCCTGTATTTTAACATAGGGGGGTGTATACTTATACATCCTGTATTTTAACATAGGGGGGCGTATACTTATACATCCTGTATTTTAACATAGGGGGTGTATACTTATGCCCCCTGTATTTTAAGGAAGAACATTTATTTATTTACGATGCATTATTTATTCACAAAGAACATTGGTGTCCTTGGATGGTTGGTCCTTTGGATTTTTCCTAATTTCTTTTAATTAAGGCAACAATATCAATTTCCAAAAGATGACTTTTTTTATTCCTCATTTTAGTCAACTTCAGCATGGGTTCATAAACTTATGAGCAGCAGTGTGCATACAACACTTTAACGCTCTGTACCGTTGACTGTTTTTAAATGTTTTTTATCTGTATATTTTAGTCAATGTGTTCTTAATCTGTGATTGTTATCTTTTAAGTGGCTGGTGGAGAACAGTCTTTGCATTTCTTGATGTATGTAAGTATACAAGGAACTATGACAAATAAATGAATCTAAAAACTGATCTGTAACTGTCAACCAACAAGCAGGCAACCAGTTCCCCTGTCCAGGATGCTCGGACAAGTTTTCACTAGCAAAGTAACTAGCCGTTAAGAAATATATTGTTTAGCCTATTTTTCTTTAACAATGCAAAAACCTTTTTTCTAACCTTTTTTTTAATTATTTATTATTATTTTTATTTATTATTATTGTTTTTAACTGTTAAACTGAAAGCATTAAATCTGTCAAAATTCGTATTCTCTGTAAACGGTTAAAAGGTTAATCATTAACATCCCTACTGGCACGTGAAACATTTCAGAAAAGATAAAGATGGATGTTCCAATCCAAAAAAGTCACACCTTCTCCTTCAGCAAACTCAGCTTCTGCGTGAGGTCGACTACTTCTGTTTTCAGCTCCGAGCACTGCTTCTCCGAGCCGCTGCATTTCTTGGTAACGTTCTCAAGCTGTAGAGGAAAAACACACAACAAAATTAACTATTGCCGATTATTGAACTGTGACAAAAGACAAAAAGGAGCCCAAACTCTTACAGTGTTCTCAGCCTGAAGGAGTTTGTCTGACACCTCTTTGTACTGAATTTCTTTCGCACTCAAAGATTCCCGGAGGCTGTTGATGAGCTCGAGCTTCTCGGACGTCTTGGCCAACGTATTCTCCTTCTCGATGAGTGAGCTCTCCAGGCACTCCTGTGTGTTACTCAGGCTAAAAACAACAAACAGAACCGTTAAAAAAAACTGGGTTAAAACACTTCAAAAAGTCCAATATCAAATACCAGGATGTAGCAGCAATGCATAAAAACACTGGCAATGGTTATGGTGCAAAGATATGGTTCAAGTTCTGATGATCTGCTGTAATACATGTAGGGCTGCACAATATATCAGTTCATTTTAATCACCAGTGCAATATTAACTGGTGCAATTAACTGGCCCTGAGTGCTCTGGTCTATGTTACGAGTAGCGATGTATACATGTTACAGGTTTTCTTTGTCTTGTTTGTCTTAATGTTGTTTAAAAATGCCATGTGACGTGATTTCTGCTGCAACCTAATTTCCCCATGGGGACAATAAACATTAACATAATATATCGCAAAAGGCTGTGACATATCTCGAATGGCACTCAGATTTCTTTTGTGTTAGTACAGAAAATATCAGCAGAAAACTGCACTTTTTAGTGCTGCCTTTGCTGCCCTTTTATGTTCAATTCAATGTTCAGTGTGTTCAATAAAAGAAAGTTGGAAATGAGTTCCCTTCATTTGTTTTTAATTCAACTAAATTGCTGTTGTATTTAAGCAGAATACTGAAAGCAGCAGAACTGAGTACTCTTATTCATGAAGTAATATTGTTATCGCGATATTCAACAAAGCTATTGTAAATTTTTCCCATTGGGCAGACCTACACAGGGTACATAGAAAAAACAAAAACATCCTGCAGAGAGGCACTGCTTACAAGCACAATGAGGTTTTGTCATTTACAAACATATGGTCCAAATCCTGTTTGTGGTAAACGTTTTGTCACGGCTATGTGATCTGCAGTAATAAATGTTCAAGACAAAAAACTGTAAAAACGGTTGTTTTCTTATATTTCACAAACATTTACCCATCTTTTCAACTGAACACATTGATCAGCTTACCCTTTGAGCTGTTCGTTGAGACTGCTAACCAGTAGCTGATGCTTCTCTGCGTCTCTGCTCTGCTGACTTCGGACGCTGGCGAGCTGGCTCTGAAGTCTCTCGGACTCATTCTGGGGTGGCGGAGGACAACAGATCAGTATTCAAAGATTAAATAAAGAGCACAGGACAAAGAAATTCTCACTGCACACACACGTTGATGACAGCAGACCCGCTGCACAACAGCATCAAACGGTTGATATAGTCACCTTTAGAATCGTTGATTTTTTATTAGATATCTATTTTACCCGCTCATCATTATCCGTAATAATGAACTTTGTCATTCCCCAGTTTTGATAGTTACAAAGTCAAGCTGTGAAGTGTGATTTTACGACACCCAGGAAGTCTGCGACAGAACATTGCACATAAACAGAACGTGTCCGAGATTAAACAAGCACACCACACCATTAGCCGTCACCGCCAGAGGTGCTATCTAGCGCACACGTACATAAGCGACCCAACACACCTGAGGGACCCAAAATGGCTGCTCATCTTCATCTACATCAAACGTCACCTGTGTTAGAAAGGTTTGTTACAAAATCCTAGTGCTCGGGGGGGAACATGCAGTTCATTCATTGTTTTCCTCCATTATCCATCAGTAGGTAAGAACAGTGTGAGAAACTATTAAACAATACAAATACAGGTAGGGCTGGATACCAAGCTTTGATCGCACCGACCGAATTGCCTTCTTACTTGGTATTGGGTATGAAAAAATGCCTCATCTTTCAAAACCAAAGTTCAGTACCTTAGGAGTAAATCTTTTCAGTGCCAGTGAGCCAGTAAACATGCAGCATGATTATACAAAGATCTAATAATGCTTGTGATTGGCTGTCTAACATTACATGTTGTAGAGACACAAGAAAAACTCTTCGTTACGCACAGAGACGGGGCTTACGTGTGTGTGTTGTTGCATTTCGAGAGGCTGGACTGCAGTGTGCGTCACATAAGTGGAAAAGAACTGAAAAAAATATAAAATAAAGACTTGTCCACTAATGTGTAATGTTGTCATTTTTTGTGTGAAAATTGATTTCATAGAATCGGTACCGTAAATGTATCGTTGAGGAACCGGTATCAAATTCACAGTCTAATTTTTGAATGATACCCAGCCCTAGGTTTGACTCAGCCCTGGGGCAGAGACACGGTATGTGATGTCGTGTGTGTGTTATGTACAGTCAGGTTACCTGTAACGTCTCTATGCGGGACTGCAGCTGCTGTCGATCCTCCAGATCCTGACAGCGCTCCTCCAGGCTCAGGATCTGCTCCTGCAGTTGGTTCCTTTCCAGCTCCAGTTCCTCCACAACAGACCGCAAACCATCTGAAATCATCAGCAAGATAATTAATGGGGATGTGACATCATCAAATACAAGCAAGTCACAGATAAAAGCCATTGAGGGGAGGTGGAACTAACTATTACAACTGCAAAAAATCAATTAGCTGTTAACTATTAAATTAATTGGCAACTATTTAGATAATGGATTAATTTTTTTGTCATTTTTGACTACAACAGAGTCTGAGTTCCTCTATTTAAAGGAAAACGTTTTTTATCCACTTAGTAATGCTGCTGTTTTTTTCTGAGAACTGTTAATGAAATGCACAGATTTTTCAGATTAAAAGCCTTCTTAAAAATGTGACAGTCTATTGTACTGTATTGGTACAACTGGGCGAAAAGAAGAGGAAAAAACTTTGGGAAAGGTGAATCAGTGGGAAAAACTACATCTTTCTTTGATTATGGGGTAATTCAATTTAAAAGAAACACTGCGACTTATTGGGACTTTAGCTTATTCACTGTATTCCCAAGAGTTATACGCTCATACGTGCCCTTCTCATCTCCGTGCGTGTTGTAACTCTGCCTGGTGCACCCACTGTTAGCCTAGCTTAGCACAGATGCTGGAGGTAACCGGCTCCAACTAGCCTACTGTTCCCAATAAGTGACAAAATAACGCCAACATGTTCCTATTTACACATGTTGTGATTTGTATAGTCACATCGTGTACAAATAACACATGAGACACAGCCATCTTCTAACCATATACGTACTGGGAACTATATTCTCGGAAGCCGGAGCACTGCTAATTGGGCGGAGTGATTGGCTCGCAGCACCTGAGAAGCCTCTTGGTGAGGAGCAGAGAGTTCGCCTGGATTTCGCTCAGAGTTGGAGTAATAATCACTCCGCCCAAGTAGCAGTGCTTCGCTTTCTGAGAATAGTTCTGAGTATACGATTAGAAGATGGCTGCGTCTCATGTGACAGGATCTGTGCTGAGCTAGGCTAGCGGAGGGTGCGTCAGACAGAGTTACGACACGCACGGAGACGAGAAGGGTACGTATGGACTTATCTAACTGTGGGGGATACGGTGAATGAGCTAAAGTCCAAATAAGTCGGTGTGTTCCTTTAAAAGACGTTCAATGGCAGATTAATTAATTAAATTCAAGGTGTGAAATTCAACTCCAGGGTTCAAGGTTTAGCCACAAACAACCAAAAAGTACATCTGTCAGCTTTCCTTTCAAACACAACTACCGCAATGATTTATTTTTACCATTTTTGTTTTAATTTTCTTTGGTAACCGCTGATGTATTTTTGGTTTCAGGACAAGAAGTTCAAAAGACAACAAGACAGGATGAGTGAAAATGAAGAAAAAAAGAGCAGAACATGCAAAAGAAATTAATAAAAATAAAACTTACCACAGATGACGTATCTTGCCACCTAATGTACATTTATATGCTCTTACAAGAATTCAATGCATTCAGTGGATCCCAACAAACACTAGCCAGCTCAACCAGCATGCACATGTCCAAATGAAATACTGTAAACTGATGAAAACACAAACCAATGAATGAATCTCATTCTCAACCGATCTCAGGATTTTACTAATTGTCCAAGTTATTATGAATAATAAATTTAGCTTGCTACAGTGTGACTCATGAGATGAGTCTACAAGTAGAAATGAAGGCAAGCTAAAACAAGCTGATCCCAAAAGTATGTTAAACACAATACCCCAATATAGAAAACCCAGGTCTTACATCCACAATATTGGCAGGTTAGATGAAAAACAACAACAACAACCAACAGCTGCAATCCAACTCTACAAAAAGTTTGGAGTGTTATGGTGAAAACAACACAATATCCACCCAAAGACAATCTCCCAAAGTAGGATGCGGATGAACGTGTGCATGCCAGTGTAAACTGTCTAGCGGGTCTCACACCTGTATCAGGAGTACTGTGCTCGGGCCACCAACCTCCCATGTTCTCGCCCTCCATCGGGTTTGTGCTCTCAGAGTTGCTCCGCGGGTCCTGGAACGAGGCCTGCCCATCAAATTCAAAGTCCTCCTGCAAGTGGGATTAACTTAAATTGAAGCAGGGCAGTGACAGGTAATAAAGCAACAGAGGCCTAACTAGCTACTGATCCTGATCCAGCTCTGCCTACCTGGGTCACACACATGAGAGTGATAATGCAGGAAAGGGTAATGATTGGTAAACATTTTAATAAATAATAAAAGATTAGTTAAATTTGCTTTAAGTTCTTTTTGGAAATATCACCGCACATACAGGCTTGAATAAGTTTACACACCAATGCTAAAGTTGATTAAAAAGAGAAATAAAATAAAACATCTTTTGGAAATTGATCTTAATGCCTAATTAAAACAATTTAGGAAAATCCACCTTTAAGGACACCAATTTTCTTTGTGAATGAATAATGTCTCATAAATAAATAAATGTTCTTCCTTAAAATACAGGGGCATAAGTATACACCCCTATGTTAAAATACAGGGGCATAAGTATACACCCCTATGTTAAAATACAGGGGCATAAGTATACACCCCCTATGTTAAAATACAGGGGCATAAGTATACACCCCCTATGTTAAAATACAGGGGCATAAGTATACACCCCCCTATGTTAAAATACAGGGGGCATAAGTATACACCCCCCTATGTTAAAATACAGGGGCATAAGTATACACCCCCCTATGTTAAAATACAGGGGCATAAGTATACACCCCCCTATGTTAAAATACAGGGGCATAAGTATACACCCCCCTATGTTAAAATACAGGGGCATAAGTATACACCCCCCTATGTTAAAATACAGGGGCATAAGTATACACCCCCCTATGTTAAAATACAGGGGCATAAGTATACACCCCCCTATGTTAAAATACAGGAGCATAAGTATACACCCCCCTATGTTAAAATACAGGGGGCATAAGTATACTCCCCCCTATGTTAAATTCCCATAGAGGCAGATTTTTATTATTAAAGACCAGTTATTTCATGGATCAGGATACTATGCATCCTGATAAAGTTCCCTTGGCCTTTGGAATTAAAATCCCCCCCCCATCATCACATACCCTTCACCATTGGAAGGTTATTGGTGTCCTTAAAAGGTTGGATCTTCCTACATTTTTTGAATTAAGGCATTAAAATTAGTTTATCAATTATAATAATAATATAATAATAATAATTTAACATGGGTGTGTAAACTTATTCTAGCCACTGCCTGAAAGTCCGCTGGCATCACCATGGCTCAACCACAGTAATGCCAGCCCGTCCACCTACCTGCAGGCTTCGTTGGGCGGGAGATGCCAGCTTCTTGGCCTTGTGTTGGCCGAGCCCCCGAGCTTGACTCAGCTCCTCCTCCAACTCCTGCTGCCGAGTGGCCAGTGCTGGATCGGAGCAGCCAGGAAAGAACCAGTCATCCTCAATCAGTTTTGTGCCACAGGGAATAGGGGGAATGTTGGGTTGGATTGAGGATGTATTTATGGATGGGAAGGTGGGTATAGAATGGACAGGAATGATGACAGAGTGAAAGATGACATTTTTTTCAAAAGAGAGGATGGCATAGGTGGTGTTGGTGGTTTTGATGAAAAGGGAGATGAGGCACTTTTAACACTACAAATGAACTTTGTAACATAGAAAACAGTTTCATTCGACAGTGGAAGCAACAACAGAGACAGACTGTAAGAGAAGTCATGGAGACAGGAAACTGAGAGAATCAAGGATGGAGAAAGAGAAAGTTACTCAAACTCCAGATATGTATGTACTTTGGTATTTGCATAAGGTACGTGGACCTGAGAAACACTTCAAAAGCAACATTCTGGTCAGAGCCATGCACACCTAATTTGCATAGCAGAGGAAACAGCAATCACAAAATGTGGGAGACAGGGAGCACAAGTGGCTGTGGGAGGATGGAGAGGACCCATTTCATCAGTCACACTTAAAGCCAATGTTTCTTCAACAGCAGGATCAGACTGTAATTAAAGTAACAAGATGCAGATCTGAGGGAATTCTTGCAGTGCTTTTCATTTATTTCAATTTTCATGTAGCAGCAAGGAAGCCAAATTGATTAAGCTGAATAAAACTTGTTCCCATTGGTTTTGTGACAACAGGCCGATTTTGATGTGTATGGGAGGGAAGGAAAAGGGGGGAGGAGGGGTGGTGGAGGTGGGGGGTAGCTCAAAGCAGAAAAAGAAAAGGAGTTGAGTGGGTCAAGCAGTAGTCAGTGTGGGTTCAGTGTATAAGCGGCGTTAAGCAGAGATGGGCTCCATTCAAATGGACTAAGCAAAGAAGACTATAACAAAAGTATAGTATTGAATATAATTTAGAACAAGCAGCAGGAATATGTGAGATAATCTACACTAATCATAGATTACAATAATCATAATAGAATAAAACAACTGTGAAGCAGAATAGAGCCAGTCTGTCTCATACTGAGCATTTCAACTACACTGCCCACACAACAGCAGCAGGGATAGCTTTATTATATATATAGATATAGAGGATTTAGAGCTGCAACGATTAGTCGCCTAATCCATTTGTTAATCAAAAACTATTTTGATAAGCGCCTAATCGTTAAAGTATTTTTCATGCAAAAATTGCAGAAAATAGTCTTTTCAGCCTCACAAATATGGAGATTTCCTGCTCTTTTCTAATTTACATTATATTAAACAGAATATATATTTGAGTTTTGGACAGACAAAACAAAACAAGACATCCCTTTGGACTTTGAGAAACTGGGATGGACTTTTTTCCCTATTTTCAGACTTTTTATAGACAAAACAATTACTTAATTAATCGAGAAAATGATCTTCAGAATAATGAAAATGGAAATAATCGTTAGTTGCAGCCCTCGGTATGTTAAGAACAGGAGATAAGGGAGTGTTATTCAAGAAGCCAAAACAGTAAGTTATCTTAGAGTAAATCCTGTTGGCTTTTTAAGAGATTTAAAAGGAGTTCTGTTTCATTTGGCATTGATTCCCTTTACTATGATCGAGGCCATCACATTTCTTAAAGTGCTCATATTACGCTTTTTGGCTTTTTCCTTTTCCTTTATTGTGATATATATCTTTTTGTGCATGTTATAGGTTTACAGGCGACAAAGCCCAAAGTCCCCCACAATGGGAATTACCATCTCCAACAGAAAACATTGAAAACACTGACTGGCTAGTAGTCCTTACCTAGGTACTGTCAGGGCCTCATACTCTGCTTCTGACTGGCTAGTAGTCCTTACCTAGGTACTGTCAGGGCACGCCCGCATACTCTGCTTCTGACTGGCTAGTAGTCCTTACCTAGGTACTGTCAGGGCCCTCATACTCTGCTTCTGACTGGCTAGTAGTCCTTACCTAGGTACTGTCAGGGCACGCCCGCATACTCTGCTTCTGACTGGCTAGTAGTCCTTACCTAGGTACTGTCAGGGCACGCCCGCATACTCTGCTTCTGACTGGCTAGTAGTCCTTACCTAGGTACTGTCAGGGCCTCATACTCTGCTTCTGACTGGCTAGTAGTCCTTACCTAGGTACTGTCAGGGCCTCATACTCTGCTTCTGACTGGCTAGTAGTCCTTACCTAGGTACTGTCAGGGCCCTCATACTCTGCTTCTGACTGGCTAGTAGTCCTTACCTAGGTACTGTCAGGGCACGCCCGCATACTCTGCTTCTGACTGGCTAGTAGTCCTTACCTAGGTACTGTCAGGGCCTCATACTCTGCTTCTGACTGGCTAGTAGTCCTTACCTAGGTACTGTCAGGGCCTCATACTCTGCTTCTGACTGGCTAGTAGTCCTTACCTAGGTACTGTCAGGGCACGCCCGCATACTCTGCTTCTGACTGGCATAATATGAGCACTTTAACACAGGGAATTTGATTGAGTTTTTATATAATAATAATAATAATATAATGGACAGGAAGGAAATATATCTTATATATCTTATATTAAACGTATGTATTGTTGTCTACAGCAGCAAAACAGAGAAGCGAGAGCAAGTGAAAGTGATTATAGTTATTATTAGCTCCAACTTATACAACTTCAAACTCAAATGACTCAACCCTTAAAAGCCACATCAGTATACAGTCATAGGAGTGTAAAAAAAAGAAATATGTAAAATAATAAGAGAAATAAATGTGGAAATATAAAAAGGAATAAATAAAATACAATAGAATAATTAAAAACATTTTCTTTTCTTATTCATTTATAAAGATGCATTCATTTTTATGGCCACTACTATGACTCCATACACCTGAACACAAGACTGAAGACTTACAGTTTCCACTTTCACAACAAACTGGTAATTACATTATTTCCAGCAGCACTTGAAGACAACATCAACAACATTAGCGAGTATATTATATACTTCCCACCTGAATATTACCACCATAGGAATAGGGATGATAGGATTGCAAGGATGCAAAAGTAAAAAGAGAACTGTGTCTGATAACTAGGTCCGAGTAAGGATTCTGGTTTTCTGTCGGCATCAGAGGAACCGGCGGTGCGGCGAGAAGCGTGGCTCGATAAAACTCTGGCGACAAATTAACTGCAGTAGTCGTTGAGAGAAAGTGTTAATTACCGGGAGAGCTTTGAGTCTCATAACTCACACACTAGGCTCATTAATGTCAACTCCACTTCATTGATTTAGCAAGGTAACAGTCAGTGACACGCACACACACACACACACACACACGCACACGCACATATAGCATACAACACACACACACACACACACACACACACACACACACACACACACACACACGATCAACAGCCATATTTAATGGAACTACTACCACTAACTATTTTATGTGCATGACTTTGGTTTAATTTAACTTAAATTAATGACAAATATATTTTGATTATATTTTGTATTATAACTGGATGTCTAGAAGGATGATTGGACTTTATTTGGGTAATCAAATATTTGATTACTTGTACTTAAAGTGTCTATTTCCAACCAGAAAGCTCTGAAAAAATCCCAAATAGCAAAACTTGCTCTTATGAAATGGCGTGTGTATGACACGACAATCCGCATGCAATTATTGGCGTTTTATCAAGACGTATACTCGCTTTTTAGTGTGTATATCAACGCCGTTTGGCCTCCACTGAATTACATTACCTTAGCGTGTGAATTTAAGCCGTAGCGAGTAGTGGCGTGTAGGTTTCCACCCGCTGTATACAGAATAGACACATACATACACGCAGATAGCTCAAAATTCGTACAGATAACACGCCACTTGGCTTAAGAAAGTTGGGGTGTATATTTACGCGATGTCATGTTATGATTCATGACCCCAAAGTTAGTCATAGACTAGGGCTGTGCAATTAGATTAGATTAGATTATACTTTATTTATCCCACAACTGGGAAATTTTCTTATTACAGCAGCAGCAATTAATCGATTTCGGCACAAAAACCATGTCATCAAGAAAAACTATTATCATGCACAATACATTTAGCACGTCAACTCTTATTATGTCTTGTGTTCTGATGGGAAATTCTAAAACTGGGAAAAGTATGAAGGGAAATGTCGCAGTTCAAGGTGTTTCACTGTTGATTTGTTCAACTGTTTGACTGTTTAAGTTCAGTAACTGCAACATCTTTCCAAAAGTTAACGAGTAATCGTGTAAATCAATCGGGATTTCAATATTGACCAAAATAATTGTGATTATGATTCTTTCCATAAACCAGAGAATATTACATTTGTGAATGCCTGGACTATGTGAACTTTATCTGTAATTACTTAAACAACAAACACATTAAATATCAATGTTATTACAAAGATTAGTCCACTTCCCAGAGTTAGTGGAAACCGAGCCATCACCACAAAAGAAGGGTTGTTTCATTATATTTGATATGGGGATATTATTTATTTAATATTATTGGTGGGTTATTCCAAAAATATTTTAGTATGGCCAAACCAGAAATCAAAGGATGGAAAGAAGGAAGAAACAGTAAAACAGAAGAACGGAGAGGGGTGAAGGAATGGAAAAGGAGGAACAACACAGGAGAAGGGGGGAAGAACGGAAGAGAAATAAAATGGCAGACTCTAACGTGCAGCCTGCTACTGTACTGCCTGCAGCTCACCCCGGCTAAGAGGACAATTCAGAGGAGCTGCAGGCAGTACAGTGAGCATGAGCCACACTGGAGGTTTTGGGGGAGCCTGCATGCACAAAACTGATGGGAAACTGTTCTGTATGGCTGCTCCCATCCCTGGAACAGGGGCAGGAGAGGGGGAGGAGGAGGGGGGGAAGAGGTCCATGAGATGGGAGGCAGCTCAACCAAATGCTCCCCATTACAAACAGTGCGGGCGGGAGGGAAAAAATAAGAAAAAGAAAATAATGTTCAGTCAGACAACAGAGGACACGTGGTTAACAGTTAAACTCTGAACCCCTCGCTGCTACACAACACGGTGGTGGTGTAGATGGTGGTGGTGGTGGTGACAGGGGATTAGGGTTGGGTATCATTTAGATTTTTTCCCGATACCAATGAAAAAAACTATATTTTTAAAAATTAAAAAGGAGCACAAGACGATAGTAGGCGACATTTAAGAACGGCTGATTTATTGCTAAGGTCCAACGGTCAAAATTAAAAGGGTTTATTACAAATAACTCTGAATAGACAACAAGAACCGCGAGTTTTAAATGAATGCACCATCTGTGTTTTTTCGACAAGACAGTTTCCGACAGACTGTTGGACGTCCCGCTGTTGGAACATACACTGTGAAATACAGTCACACTTTACACCGTTTGTCGGCATTTTAACGGTGTTTTTAAGCCAGCTGCCAGCTAACAGTAGGCTAATGTTACTTGTTGCCAAGTGTAGTGTTAACTAACGTCACATGCAGCGATGTATCTGTTGGCTGTAACGCTGGTTTTGGACCATAAGAGGGCAGCGCAGACATTTAAGTGGCACCAAAATGAGGCACCGTAATCCGCGTTGCTATTTGGTCCGGTAGATACCGGTCGTTAAGACACCGGTGGTGTATCAGCACCGAGTATTGGTACCCAACCCTAAAGGGAATTAGGACAAAATAAAAAGGAGTTATGAAATTGCCATTTGATTGGGTTAATTGAATTTTATAGAATTATATTGAGAGGTGTTTCTAGGCATTAATATCAGTAATGGTAAATATTAGAAACACTTCACAGTATAATCAATAGACTAGAACAGAATTAAACAGCACCACAAACTACAGCCTCGGAAGTCAAGTAACTTTTAATTTATATAGCCCAATATCAAAAATCAGGAGGATCCGACCATCATATGGCACCCTCCATCCTTTGTCCCTCTAATTCAGGTGTCTGCAACCTTAGGCCTGTGTGTGGTAGCTCAACCAATGTCTAAGAGATCTTTTTGGAAATGTTGAAGTGCCTTCTCATGCACATGCCACATGACCTCTTTCACAACCATTAGGGGGGTGTAGTGCTTGTTATTTACAGTAGTTTAATTGACTTTTACCCCTATCCAAATTACGCGAAGGCCTTCCCTACTGCCTCTGATTGGCTAGTTGCCTTCTTTACTGAATGCGGCACGAGTGGGGTAGATAGTAGATAATGGCAGGCCTAATGTTGATGTGGCACACTTAGCCAAAAGAAGTTAAAAAAATGGCACTTCATATAAAGAAAGGTTGCCAACCCCTGCTCTAAATGTACCAGGAAAGATAGACAGGGATCCCTCTCCCAGGACGGACAGACATGAAATGCTAATAAAGTTTGTATGTTAAAAAAAATAAATGCTGGTTATAATCCTGGCTCAAACAGTAATAGTGTTATTTTATTGGATACTTGAAACTATTGATTTTCAAGCGTAGTTATCAAATCCATAAACTAATAATTCAGTTTAAGGATGACAGAATAATTGATTATTATGTCAATTAAAAGTGAAAAAAATGGAAAGTTAGGTTTTAGAAATTGGCTGCGAGATAATTACAGTATATTAAAGAAAATACAGAGATACCTTTGATTTGCTTAAATTTGTAGCATGTGCAGAATCATACACGGAGCAATTTTTCTTGCAGTTATTATAAAAGGTTAAAAAGTTTTCAATCACATTTTGATTACTCAAAGCACTTTTTCATATTAATGAAACTTACTAGGCATGAGCATGGGCAGCGTGTGAGACTGTCTAAGCAGATTAGGTGTGCATTAGGCCAATATGTGCAGATAAAGAAAATAACATCTATGTGTGATTTTTACACAATATAACCGACAGACCAGACCCTGCTAGTTTGTCCTGGTTATCTAGAGGGGATAAACAACCTGAGCCTTTTGAGTTTGTGTCATCCTCGAGCAACAGCCTCACCCTCTCGTTCCTCCTCCATGTGGCTAATGCGGAGGGCCATGACAGTCTTCTCCTCCTTGGCCCGGTCTCTGGCGCTGACCGCCTCAGCTACCATCTCCTGCCACTCCAGCACCTGGCTCTGAGTGTCGTCGGCACTGCCTGACTCACTTGCCTAAGTCAAGAAGGAGCAGAGAGTTACAGGAGACCAACAATAAGCAGGTAAACGTAGACAAAGGCAGGGACGTTAACGATTAACCGTTAAACGACAAAAAGATTTCTGACTGATTGAAAAGGTCAAATCTATATTATTAAAACTGAAAGAAAAATAAGTAACTTTTTTTGCATGATAAGAGAAAAATAGGCTTTACAATCTATATCTCAACTGCTAGTAAACTTGCTAGTGTTCACTTTGCATTAGCAAGTTGCATTTAAAGCTCTTCTTTTCTTTCGTTGTTGCTCTCTGCTGGACGGCGCTACGTCATGTCAAATCAAGTTCATTTTATCGTCAATATGTGCCAAACATGCAGAGGAATAGAAAATATGTTTCTCTCCGATCCATGGAGCAATATAGGATCAAAAGGATCAAATTTATTCTTAATGGTCACATACACACAGTACAATGTAGTGTATGGGTATTTAAACCATCCGAGGTATGAGGAGCTGTGGACAGCTATACAGTGGTGTGAAAAAGTGTTTGCCCCCTTCCTCATTTCCTGTTCCTTTGCATGTTTGTCACACTTAAGTGTTTCGGAACATCAAACCAATTTAAACAATAGTCAAGGACAACACAAGTAAACACAAAATGCAATTTGTAAATGAAGGTGTTTATTATTAAAGGTGAAAAAAAATCCAAACCACCATGGCCCTGTGTGAAAAAGTGATTGCCCCCCTTGTTAAAACATACTATAACTGTGGTTGTCCACACCTGAGTTCAATTTCTCTAGCCACACCCAGGCCTGATTATTGCCACACCTGTTCACAATCAAGGCATCACTTAAATAGGAGCTGCTTGACACAGTAAGGTCCACCAGAAGATCCTTAAAAGCTACACATCATGCCGAGACCCAAAGAAATTCTGGAACAATTGAGAAAGAAAGTAATTGAGATCTATCAGTCTGGAAAGGGTTATAAAGCCATTTCCAAAGCTTTGGGAATCCAGCGAACCACAGTGAGAGCCATTATCCACAAATGGCGAAGACATGGAACAGTGGTGAACCTTCCCAGGAGTGGCCGGCCGCCCAAAATTACCCCAAGAGCGCAGCGACGACTCATCCAAGAGGTCACAAAAGACACCACAACAACGTCCAAAGAACTGCAGGCCTCACTTGCCTCAGTTAAGGTCAGCGTTCATGCCTCTACCATCAGGAAAAGACTGGGCAAAAATGGCCTGCATGGCAGAGTTCCAAGGAGAAAACCACTGCTGAGCAAAAAGAACATCAAAGCTTGTCTCAATTTCTCCACAACACATCTTGATGATCCCCAAGACTTTTGGGACAACATTCTGTGGACCGATGAGACAAAAGTGGAACTCTTTGGAAGGTGTGTGTCCAAGTATATCTGGCGTAGAAGGAACACTGCATTTCATAAAAAGAACATTATACCAACATTAAAATATGGTGGTGGTAGTGTGATGGTCTGGGGCTGTTTTGCTGCTTCAGGACCTGGAAGACTTGCCGTGATAAAAGGAACTATGAATTCTGCTGTCTACCAAGAGATCCTGAAGGAGAATGTCCGACCATCTGTTCGTGTACTCAAGCTGAAACGAACTTGGGTTCTGCAGCAGGACAATGATCCTAAACACACCAGCAAGTCCACCACCGAATGGCTGAAGAAAAACAAAATGAAGACTTTGGAGTGGCCTAGCCAAAGTCCTGACCTGAATCCTATTGAGATGTTGTGGTATGACCTTAAAAAGGCCGTTCATGCTCGAAAACCCTCTAATGTAACTGAATTAGGACAATTCTGCAAAGATGAGTGGGCCAAAATTCCTCCAGGACGCTGTAAAAGCCTCATTGCACATTATCGCAAACGCTTGGTTGCAGTTGTTGCTGCTAAGGGTGGCCCAACCAGTTATTAGGTTTAGGGGGCAATCACTTTTTCACACAGGGCCATGATGGTTTGGATTTTTTTCACCTTTAATAATAAACACCTTCATTTACAAATTGCATTTTGTGTTTACTTGTGTTGTCCTTGACTATTGTTTAAATTGGTTTGATGTTCCGAAACACTTAAGTGTGACAAACATGCAAAGGAACAGGAAATGAGGAAGGGGGCAAACACTTTTTCACACCACTGTACCTACAGTATAGCAACGTGGGGTTCAATGTCTTGCTCTGGGACACTTTGACATGTGGATGATCTGGGATTGATCCGCCAACCTTGTGGTGGTGGGGCAACCATTTTACCTCCAGGCAATTTTACCTCCAGGCCATACTCTGTCCTACAGACAGAGTATTCCAGGCAGACGCAGACCTCACAAGTATTTCCGAGTTGGGACATAAATGCTGTCTGGACTTGTGAAGGTCGTGCAAGCGGTTCCAGGGAAGTGGCTCCATGTGTCCCTGACAATGCAGGGAATATCATGGCAGCACGACCAGAACAAGTCCACAGCTGTCCACATAACGGAGAAAGTACGTATGACGCTCTTGAACGGGTGACCTGGGAATCCGTTGCCTGCCAGTAGGTTAACGATCGGTCGGCTATCGGTGAGAAAAAGAATTCTAAATTAGCATCCCTAATCCCTGACCTGAGAGGCGGCCCTCTTGGTAAACTGCTCCAGGTCTGCTTGTAGTGTCCTCTGTTGCTCCTCATATACCACCAGCTTAGCCCCCAGCATTTCTTGCAAAAAACATCAAACACACAATGTTAATTTTGGCATTACAGCTACCAGTGACAGTGTAGATTTAACTCTAATTCTTCTTTTTTAACTTGTTTTTGGGCTTTGTTTTGGCCTGTAATGGATAGGACAGCGGGAGACAGTGGGAGAGAGAGGGGGGGAATGACACGCAGCAACATACATAGGGTGCACGCTTAACCAGGTGAGCTACCAGGGCTACCCTATTTAAATCAAATACTATTGAATTTAAGTAGGGGAATGAAATTTGAAGAAAAAAAAAAATATATATATATATATATATTCTTGACAGAATGTAGAAGGTACTCAGGTTGGATTTCGGTACCATTCTTTGTTTTGAGCTCTTCATATTGTTCCACTTTCCAGAGGATTTCCTCTCTCTCCTCCTCCAGTGCTGTGATACGACTCCGCAGGGCAGTCAGGTCTGGGGGGGCACCTCCAGCCTAAAGGGGACAAAATAAACATGTTTTAAATGGGTCTAATTAAGTTTTATTTTATACATTGCAGCCTTGTTTAAAAGAGTTCTTCTTGCTTCCTCCTTTTGATGTGTTTTATAAATTTGAGTGGACTCTGACACGCTGTAGAAGAGTTTTCTGTAATTCCTTTTGGATCATTTAAAAAGAAAAAAATATTTTTGATGTCACATTAACTATCTATTAGGTGTGCATTTTAATTAAGAGAAAGAAATATCAGGAAATCTTTATCAAGGAGCATAATAACTAGACATTTTTGAAAATTGGATCTGAACATTTTGTCATTGTCTCACATGGCTTTTCTTCAACTCTTCTTCCAACTGTCTGATCCGAGATTTAGACCAGGCTTTCATTTTCAGGAACTTGGCCTCTGATCTGCTCGCTTCGTCCGTTTTTTGCTTTGCTTGGGCTGCAACAAATGAAGAGAGAGAAAGTCAGATGGAACTGTGATATGCAAGGCTATAGGAAGGTAAACATGGTTTCTAAAGACATTCCACAGATTTAAATGTATTGCCATTACAATAATTATTGTTTCATTTGTGCAT
Organism: Percina caprodes; assembly: GCA_013375575.1. Taxonomy (NCBI): domain Eukaryota; kingdom Metazoa; phylum Chordata; class Actinopteri; order Perciformes; family Percidae; genus Percina; species Percina caprodes. The sequence continues at coordinate 880,426 of JABXJD010000142.1, read as the reverse complement.
ATTTTACACGTGTATACAATTTAATATAGCAAAGACCGGGGTGTATTGTGTCTTGTTGGAGTTAAAAACGCAACTTTTTGATAGATGCTGGCTTAAAAACTGGGTGAAAAATCAGTTAAAACTGGTTGAGATGAGAGATTATGTTCTTCTTTACAAATTAAATAAATGTCAGACTGACTGACATGTGATGTGTATTCTTTTTAGAAAGCAATACATTTTTAAAATATTTCTCATGGTAAATTAAAGTGTATTTTTCAACTTCTTTTGTTAAAGAGGGAAAAGAAAATCATAATACTCAATACTATCGAATCGCAATAAATGAAAATTGCAATACAAATTGAATCAGCCCACATGTATCGTGAAAGAATCGAATCGGGACAAAAGCATTTCGTCCCAGCCCTCCTGAATAAACAAAGTAAGGAACAACCAACCTTCCAGCTCAGCGATCCTTTGGATGGAGGCTGAATCTGCGGGCATGCTTCCACTTCCTGTGGCCTCCTGACTGGGAGATGATGCCTCCACCGAGGGCTTCCTCAGCTCCTGCAGCTGCCCCAGGAGATCCTGCTGCGTTTGGGCCATCTGTGCCTGATGCTGCTCAGCCAGTCGCTGCACCTCCGCCTGCTGCTTTTCCATCAGGTCGCGGAGTTGTGCTCGCATCACATGCTTCTCTGCCTCCATCTTGGATTCCAGGCTCTCTCGTTCTACTTGTAGTCGCTGCAGCCGCTCTGCAAGCTCCTGTGGGGGGAGAAAAGACAATTAAGAGGCAGGAATGTAAATGGGGCAGCACAATTAATCCCAATTTTATCGAAATCACAGAGGTAAAATATGAAGGGGCAGTGTCATTAGACTTAATAGTTGAAGAGGAATGAAGGAATATCTCTAACATATCTCTATAACCCTGGATCACAAAGGCTGAGCACGTCATCACAAAATGTACACCAAGAGGAAAAGATTGTTTTAAGTGAAGAGGTGGTGCTCCTGACCTTTATCTGTTGATCCCTGCCATCCACCTCTCCCTGGAGAACATCAATGACCTGCGTTTTACCCAGCAGCACCTCCTCCTTCTCATGAAGCTTCTGTTTCAGAGCCTTCAAAAGCTGAAAAGGAGGCAACCAACACAGAAAACCTTTTATAATGCATGTGTTGCATGGAAACATGTGACTTAAAAGTAAGGCCCTCTTTCGTTGCAGAAATACATATTTGATCTGTGTTCACTTACATACTTTTACACTAACAATATCACAAAGACAATACATATGACTCTATGAACTAACAGAAGTTAAAGGTGCTCCATGTGTTCAGGGGACAGGCAGCTAGCAGATAGTGAGGAGATGTTTTTACAGTGTGTTCAGGGGACAGGCAGCTAGCAGATAGTGAGGAGATGTTTTTACAGTGTGTTCTGGGGACAAGCAGCTAGCAGATAGTGAGATGTTTTTTACAGTGTGTTCAGGGGACAGGCAGCTAGCAGATAGTGAGGAGATGTTTTTACAGTGTGTTCAGGGGACAGGCAGCTAGCAGATAGTGAGGAGATGTTTTTTACAGTGTGTTCAGGGGACAGGCAGCTAGCAGATAGTGAGGAGATGTTTTTACAGTGTGTTCAGGGGACAGGCAGCTAGCAGATAGTGAGGAGATGTTTGCTGTATGTGATAAAAAATGGTGTAGCCTAAAAAACGTGTGACATTGCTTGGAGCACATTTAAGTGTTTCCTCACTGATTCATTTAGATATTCAGAGTGTTGTCACTACCTGCTCTAAATCTGCACTGGCGTCAGACTTCGCTGCTAGTTTGAAGAGCTCCTGTTCGTGCATCTGGTTAATCTCCAGCAGCTGGTTATCTTTCTGAATAATGATGTCTTTGAATGTCTGGATCTAAAAAACAAACACAGGGCACAACATCAGACATAAGATAGCAGCACTTCTCATAACAAATACAGACAACTAGAGCTGCAAAGATGAATCCATTAGTGGTTAATTATTAAATGAATCCGCATCGATTTTGATAATGGATTTAATCGAGTCAATTTGAGTAATTTTTTTTGTGAGAAACAAAAAGCAAAACTGATTCCAGCTTCTTAAATGTAAATATGTTCTAGTTTCTTCTCTTCATTGTGACAGTAAACAGAATATCTTCAAGGATGTCATCTTGGGTTTTTTGGGGAAACACTGATCCACATTTTTCACAATTTTCTGACATCTTAGAGACCAAACAACTATTCCATTCATTCAGAAAATAATCAACAAATTAATTAAGAAAATAATTGTTAGTTGCAGCCATACAAAGTATACTCTAACAGGATAAATTCAGTAGAAGAACAACAGAGTCTGAATTCCTATATTTAAAGAAATACCGTTTTTACTGTATTTACTCATTTATTCTGCATTAACTGTTTATGAAACTCAACACTTCCTGCACAGATGTTTGAGATTAAAAGCCTTCCAGTGGCTAAAGGGAATAGTTATTTAAGAGTGTACTGTGTTGTAGGTTGTCTGTCACTTTTCATTTCAAGCGTCACAACAGTGTTCCTGTGCAACGAGGCAGACATATGCCAAAGTAGAAACTGAGTGAAACGTACGTTCTGTTTGTACATGGTCTCCTTTTGAATGTACTGCTCCTTCTCTGTGGCCAGCAGCTCTTTGAGGCTGTCTGTCTGCTCCTGCAGCAAACTGTAGCGCTCCTCCGCATCTCCCACCTTCTTGGTCAGGCTTTGCACCAGCAGCTGCAGATCCTGCATTGCTCCGCTGTCCTCTGCCACCTGAGGTAAAGAATAGATCAACATACAAGTTTGCCATAAACATCCATTACGGTTATTTTGGGTCGAACTTAAAGGGGCGCTATGCAGTTTTGGCCTTTTCTTCTTGCCTTTTTTTGCTCACAGTTTTCTCTACAGAGCCTCCTTTCCTAGCTTTCTGCTTCTTTTTTCCCCATGACGATAGTGTGAAAAACTCCATCGCTACCTTGTTAGCTGGTTCCTGAATGGGCGTATTCGTGCAGTGCTGTGAAGCAATTCATTACATTGCGAGACGTGATATCACGCAATCCTTAGTGGCGAGGCCAAAAGTTGCAAGGGTGGTTTCTCTGCTAGGGGGGAGCGAGGCGACCACCATTCAACCCCAAAAAAGTCATATGACCATTCCAATGACTAAGAAGCTGTTTAGTTAAGGTAAATTAAGCTAAAAAACCGCATAGTTCCCCTTTAAAAGGAATGACACACTGTAAACCCAAGATGTGAAAAGATGATGATCTTGGGAGGTGCATGACCTTTTGTAGAGGTGCAGGTGTGATGGGCTGATCTCCTGCCAGCGCTGTTTGCAGGTGAACAATATAGGCTTCTTTTTCCGCTAGCTTCCTGTCCCTCTCTGTCAGCATGGCGTCCATTTCCTCGCCCCGCTGCCGCTGTAACTCGACCTCCTTCCTCTAGAAGAAACCAGCATTCAGTTAGAGAAATGGAAACAGATTTTCTGTTTGCTTCCGATTCTGTAAATGTTTTACTGAAGTCCACCTATACCTTAGAAACAATGCCACAAGAAGGCAAATTAAAAAGTAAAATAACAATTACAACATTGCTATTTTGCAGTGCAAGATGTAAATATATCATCCCAAGTTCTTTATTTCAAACTGATGTTTAATATGGTTGCTTATGTACTGTTTGCACAAACCACCAAAGCAAACTCCTCAATTTAAAAGGCAGAAAAGTTTTGAGCCGTGATTTAAAAGAACTAAGAGTTAGAGCAGATCCAGAAGAATTTTTTTCTGGGTGTTTGTTTCAGATATGTGGTGCATAAAAGAAAGAAAGAAAGAAAGACATAGACAGCCACACACAGCCTCACAGACACACACACACACACACACACACAAACACACGTCAACTGTAAGTCACAAGAGAGTGGACTGAACTAACAAGACAGGAAGTTGGAAAGCCTTTTCTAATTGGTCCTTTTGGGCTTAACCTGTTTTAATCCATAACAAACAATTTATAATAAATGTTCCACCCATCACTTTGCAGCCCGTCTTTGTGATCCTCAAGCAAAACAACGTTGCCAATACAGAACATAAGCCTATGAGGTGAACAAATCCATCTCATTTTGCTGTACATGAAGATACTTCACCTTGTTTTCCAGTTCCTGCTGTCTTTGTGCAAGCTGCTGTTCTAGTTCCTCCACCTTTTTCTTTAGCAAGACAATCTTCCCCCGACTGGCATGCTCTCCTCCTCCTTCAGAAGACCCCTACAAAGGAAACAGAAAGACAACGCTAAAAGATTGACGCACACTTTGAAGTACATTTGCCAGGAGACCAGAAACCCATCTCAAATTTCCTAAGATATTAGCCATAACAACTTCATAAGTCAACTGTGTTGCTTTAAAGTGACTTTGGTCTGACTGGATCACATCACTCCAGTTCTGAAGTCCTTACACTGGCTTCCTGTGCCCCAAATAATTGATTTCAGTTCTTTTGCTAGTTTATAAATCACTAAACGGTTTAGGGCCAAAATACATTTCTGATCTGCTAGTACACTATGACCCCCCCAGACCTCTCAGGTCATCTGGGACAGGTCTACTGTCTGTTCCTAGAGTCAGAACTAAACAGGGGGGGCAGGGTTCAGTTTCTATGCTCCTCATATCTGGAACAAACTCCCAGAAACCTGCAGGTCTGCTGCTACTCTCAGTTCTTTTAAATCAATGCTGAAGACCTTTCTTTAAATGATGTTCATTTCTTTACTGTTTAATCTCTTATACTGCACTGTAACTTTTATTCCTGTGTTTTAACTGTTTTTATTTTTTAACTGTTTCTTCTGTGTTTTATCGGTTTTATTTTCTTTTAACTGATTTTGTGTAAAGCACTTTGAATTGCCCTGTTGCTTGCCTTGCCTTGCCTTTGGTAGTGGTTGTGCCACCTAGTGGTAAAAAAACTTGACTGGTCAATTAATGTACTCCAGACTAGGGCTGCTCGATTATGGGAGAAAAAAAAACAAATCACAATTATTTTGGTCATTCTGAAATCACTGTAATTTACTTTGATTACTCATTGACTTTTGGAACAATGTTGCATTCATTGAATTTAAAAAACAGTGAAACTGGTAAACAAATCAACAGTGAGAACACCATAAACTGGGACATTTCCCATCATACATTTCACGTTTTTCACACACAAAATCTTGATTACTTTGTTTTTGTTATTTGAAATTGTAATCAGGATTAAAAATGTGATTAATTGCACAGCTCTTCTGCAGACTGTACAGAACTTTTAACCAGAACCGAGATACCAGATCAAACCACTCTTGTTTTAGGCTTCTTACTCTGGCTCCCAGTATAAATAGATTGTGAGATTTTAACTGATCATTTTTAAGGTTCTTTATGTCCTTGCACCCAGCTATAAATATGACATCCTAGTACAGTACTGTACTTTCTCGGGCGGAGGTCTTTTCCAGAGGCCCGGCAAAAACTAAAGGGGACAGAGTGTTTGCAATCACGACCCCGAGGGCGTGGAAGAATCTGCCTGCGGATTTAAGTTAGCCGTCTCCTTTAAGTCCATTTTTAAAACACACTTTTATCAAAGAGTCTTTTCTGATTTTATGTGAGCTTAAACCTTCTGTGAACTGTCTTTTCAAAATGATTTCCTATTCTCCTAACGTATGGGTGAAGCACTGTGTAACGTGGATTTTAAAAAGTAAAATATTTCTTCTTTTAATCTTTTATTTTTTCCTTAAACAAAATAAATAACACAACCGCATTAGAATTGTGATTAAATAAAAAGTGAAAATAGTAAATTCCTGCTTATATATACACTCTTTATGTGTGTGTGTGTGTGTGTGTGTGTGTGTGTGTGTGTGTGTGGTACCTTTTTGCTGTGTGTTGGCGTGCCCTGGCCTCCCTGTTGTTTCTTCAGCTCCTCCAGCTGCGAGTTGAGGGAGGTCACCTTGGCCTTGTTCTGCAGACGCAGCTTTGATAATTTGGCCTCGCATGTCTCCTTCTCCACCTGAGTCACACAGACAATTTGTTCTTCACCTCAAGCGGTCCTTACAAGAACAATTGAGGAGATTCTGCCAAATAGTGGATGGATGGATGAATAGCAGTGTAATCTGCAGTGGATGTTATTCAAAAAAATAACGGTGCGTTTTCTACTATCTTCAGTCTGCAGCGGGAGCAACCATAAACTTCAGCGACGTACCGCCGAGAGACGGTAAACGAGGAAACTGTCTGTGGTTTGTTCCCAGTCTGTAACAGCAGAACAGTTGAGTATATACGCACGTTATCTAAATTGTTGTCAGTAGCCTAACGGTTACAAAGAGCTCTGTAGTGAACGTCACGCTAACGTGCTGACGGAGTCTGAGAATATTAGGTTAAAACAGTTGTGCCCTCGTTGTTCTCCGTGAAGTTTGATGGAAGGGAGGAAATGTTGCTTTTTCATGTGGAGTGAACACTGCACCAGACTCCATTTAAAAAATAGCCTTTTAAATGCTACATTGCTAAGGAAATAACGTGAGTAACAGGCAAACCAGTTTCAAAAGTGACATATTTTCTTTTTAAATACGTGCTGTGTGATGGATCCAGTTCATGCTGATGTGAAAAAGTGGTTCAAAAAGTAACTTAATATTTAAAGAAACAATTAAAAGGTCCAATGTGTAGGAATTTCTCCCATCTAGTGTTAAGATCATATATCGCAATCAACTCTCTGACACCACGCAGTTCAAAGGACGTATTACAGCTACGGAAGCCTTCACGCTTCAAAAAGCCGGCCTCCTGCTCTTTTCAATATACTTTTTCTATTTGCGGGTGAAGAAGAAGAATTTGGATTTTGAATACGTGTGGTCCTCCATGTCTCCTTCTCCAAACTTGCCAGGGCCGAGAAGCGACGATACCCATAAGCAGCATTAGCGGCACCAGTGAGTGTATCATGCTGTCAAGGCGGAGCCGTATGTCCTGCATGTCCCTTACCAGCTAACGTATTTAAAGATAGCGCATGAACATGGAGCGTCTACCCCAGTTCATGTGAATGCAAATGTAAAATTTCAAGCCAATAGGAATACTTGGTACTGATGGTGGTGGTCAATATTCATGAAAACGGACAAGTTTGTGAACGGGCAACACCGATTTTGATAATGAACGTAATGATAACACGTTACACACTGGACATTTAAAGTGTTCAGCAGTAGCAGTGGTATCAGCACTACCTACACACCCAACCAGCCAACTCTTTCTTCAACCGACCCGCCAGACTAAAGCCTCAACCTAGGGGGAAACACTGGCACTCTCAGACTTAGACTTTATTAATCCTTTTGGAATGACTCCTGCAAGGAAACTGAAATTTCCAGTATCCATTTTAGCAAAGGACAACACACAGTACATGTGGTCACATGAAGGGATTTTTTTAGGTGACTTGGGAGGGTGGAAAAACCAGGCAGGGGGGAAAAGGTCCCACACGACAATGTAGACAGAAATAGGATGATAAGAGGGGAGAGTAGGAAAGCACGACTGCACTCGAGTAAGTAAAAAGAGCTAAAAACTGGAGAGCTACTGGAGAGGCAGCCGTCTCCCACAGCGCCTACAAGGTAAGGTAGTTTCTACGCCAAACATTTACATTTCATTGCTAAACTCTAATCTCACATTCCTGTCTTTACTATAATGAAGCAGACTTTGACTTGGCAGTTTAATAGTTAACTAGACACACTAGTTAACTAGCAGAATCATGAGGATCAATCATCACTCATGTGACCAACTGTGTCTGGCTCAGGCAGATCCAAATCCCTCTCAGATAGGCCCCAGAGCATGAACTAGAACATTCAGTACTAGGAAAATTACATTTAAAAATATACATTTATGTGTGTGACTTTTTGTTACAGGATAATAAGGATAATTGGGGTGGCAGTAGCTCAGTTCGTAGGGGGTTGGGAGCCGGAGGGTCGCTGGTTCAAGACCCCGTTCGGACCAAAATATGGTGGTGGACTGGTAGCTGGAGAGGTGCCAGTTCACCTCCTGGGCACTGCCAAGGTGCTCTTGAGCAAGGCACCAAACCCCCAACTGCTCGGGGCGCCTTTCCATGGGCAGCCCCCCACTCTGACATCTCTCCATTAGTGCATGTATAGGTACTGAGCATGTGTGTGTAGTTCAGGCCTGTGTGTTATAACAACAGAGTGTAAATTGTAATTTCCCCTTGTGGGATTAATAAAGTATTCATTATTATTATTATAATGTCGGTTTGATGATAATAAGTTGTTCAAAATGTCTTAAATCTTAAATTTGTTTGTTCTCAACACCAGAAGAAGCCCGTGGAAAGCCTTTTACGTGTTTGGCCTCCCTCGCAATTTCTGTTATATTCTTCAATTAATGTTTTTCTTTATGTGCTATTAAATAAAAAAAGATTTAAAAATTTTTTATATCAGTATTGTAAATACACAATGACTGAAGTAAACCAAAACTTAAAATCCACAAGAACCGCTGTGCATGTCTTCAGTGTAGCTGTAGTTCATTCACGCTAATATTTTGAAACCCAGGATCATAAAAGACGCTGACACACCAACCCGATAATCTGCAGTCTGGCGAGGTCAGTGATTCGAGTCTGTTTGGTGTGTTCGGTGCTGCCGACCGTCGGAGGGGCCGTCTGCCTTTATTTTGGCCGATTTAACGTGTTGAATCAGAGGGCGGACAGTCTGACTCAATGACCAATCCTATTGGTGGAGTGCTAGTCCGGATATAACGAGCGGGATGAGCCTGACGAAAATCTTTTCAACTGACCTTTGTCGATCTGAAATGAAGACCAGATCAGTAACTGCAGGGTCTATTTCTCACTTAAAATGTTTTTGTTGTCGTTTTTTCGAAAATAAGAGATCGTAATCCAAATGAGCAGCCATTCTGGTCGGATGGAGTATGGTGTATCTGAAGTCTCTTTTTATATAGACCTTAGTGGTCTCTTTTACCCAGGGCTCGGTTTACACCTATCACCATTTCTAGCCACTGGGGGGCCATAGACAGGCTGGGGGAACTCATATTAACGTAAAAAAGTGACATTTTGCTGCCATGGGACCTATAAAAGTGAATACCTGAAAGAAACGTGTCGCAGTGCAGTGTTTCCACTTCAGGTTAGTATGAGATATGACTGCGTTTTGCTGTGTAACGTGTGTAAAATGACACTGACCTATTCAACAGTGATCATAACGGAGGAATTTTATTTCAGTTGGCGATTACTTATTAATTAGCGCGCCTCTTTACTAGAGACAGGAGACGGGGGAGAAACTGTCCTCACCTTAAGTTGGTCATCTTTGGAGCGAAGTGCTGCATCTTTCTCCCGGATCATCTCCTTCAGCTGAGTGACAAGCAGCTCGGTTTGGGTGAGCCGCTCCGACATTTCTTCTACAGTAAACTCACCACCAGCACCAGCACGGGGAGAGCCTGGACCCTGGGGAGAGATGGGCGAGACGGTGGGCTAGTGACCAAAATAACGGCACTGTATTTGGTTTTTAAGTCTGCACCGAATGCACATCCTGATTAAACAAAGGAACACACATTGTGCTGGAATGAGTACACGGTATTTGTTTGCAACAACATTTTAGAGAGAAATATCTGAGCAATTTCACCAGGAGTTGATCTGGAGTACACTTCCAGCTTTAGAGTGTGTGTATTTAAGTGTGTGTGAGATTGAAGCGCACAAGGACGGAGAACCAGAAGACAACTGAACATTTTTAAAACAGGGTTTCTGACTGAAAGAGGATCTGGAATGGGGCATTAATGATGCACTGTTTCCATTTTTTCAATACATAAATATTCATTTCCAATATAAAGTGCTTATCCAAACGCATGTTATGTTTTTATTTTATTTAAAATATTCATATCTCACTGTGTCAACCCTATACGGATTATTCCCTAAGTGTAAGGAAGTGGTTCCTAAACTGGAGCTTGTGTGGAAAATATGATTAAATAATGCATGGCTGCACTGCTTGCAAAGCATGTGCAAGTTTGTGAACGTAAAACAGAAGTTGAAGCTACACCAAACTCCACAACCACCAAAACAAAGTCAGGAATATACGTAGTGGTGATGATCTAAGGAGCCTGATTCGACAGCCAATCTCCCAGTCAAAGTCGAGCATTGTGTCCCGTTGCAGAGAAAAGCTGATCTACGTTCAACTTAAAGGGGCTTTATTGGCATGGCTAACAGACGTTTACATCACAAAAGCTAGTGTGACATTAAACAAATATGAAGATATTTTTAAATCTACAAATGGGGGTAATGCAGAAGGCAGTTTTATCACTCATTACATTCTTAGCAAGATTGAATATAGAGATAACATACAGTAGAGACAGTAGAGTAAATAGGAAGGGGGTGAAGAGCAGTGATCCTCCCTTACAGAAAGTGTGAGCTTTGGTTTTCTGAGTCAAAGCCCTGTGCTCAGCAGTTTAATTTGAGTCAATCTGAACATGAAACAGACCGCAAAGCTTTCGCTGTGTTTGCTTCGAGCCAATTCCATTGCTAGTAACAGTAAAGCAGCACAAGGTAACATGAAAGTATTTGTGAAAAAGACTGCTGTCTGAGAGATGCTAGCAGTACTGGCTAAAACCTATGGTCGCTCAGTGGCACGGTTTTCATTTTAGTTTAGGAAGTAATGGCGGATGACGTGTAGAAACAGACATACAAATATATGAATATAGCAACATCTTTGTTTTAATTTCGGACATACTGCATGGTTGTAGAAAACAAAAGCATATGTCCAGGTCTGGAATTATTACATCCAGTATTACGTCTAAATGGAAACAAGCTGTGAGACACAAATGATTACTCATACACAAAACATGTGACCGTTGTGTAGACACAGAGTACAATTCAATGTGATCATTCAAGTAATGGAAGATAAGCATGTATGTACTTACTACAGAGCCAGGCTCTCCCTCTTCACCTGACAGCCATTTCAGCATGGTTTTAGTTTAGACCTAAAACACACACCCACACACACACACCCACACACACACACACACCCACAATTATTCAGAGTCCAGAATCCATATCCGACAATATCATAAGAGTGACAGTCAACAAAGAATTCTGTTAGTCGAGTACAGCCCTAATATAATATATATTTAATGGTCTAAATGAATGAGCAGGTCATCCCTTATAGAGTTACTGGCAGGCAATGCAAGACTTCTCTCTCTCTCTCTCTCTCTCTCTCTTAAAATATTTACAAGCATCCTAGAATGGCAGATAAAAGATCAAGTAAATGGCTTTCAGGTAGCTATTTGTATGTTTGTAAGTATATATATATATGTATGAATGTATGTATTTTTTGGGTGTCTCCTTTGTGTCAGTCTGTATGTATGTATGTATTTATGTTTGTGAGTTTGGTTTGTACCCCTCTTGTAATGTGTTATGTGTACTTTTTATCTGGACCTTGAGTCTGTAAAATAAATAAATAAATATATGGTACATCAGCCAACGTCCCCAGCAAGCCCTCAGAGGTAGGCCAAGTGATTGTTGGGCTGTAGGCCAATCACAGAATCATACATGCCGGTAAATATAAAGCTTCTCTCAATTTCCAGTTGGTTGCAGGCTCCATTTTAGCGGAAGAAGGGCACAGCCTTGCTTAAAACCAGACTGACAGGTGTGGCTCTTGGTACGTGCTGTAGCTAGAACTACAAACACCTAGAAGAGCAAACAGGCCACGGATCCGAGGCCTCGTTTAACGTTGAGTACACCGACAGGCTGCATGGTTAGCTAAATTCATTCAGCTTGCTGAACAGTCCAACCCACGACGTGACGCAGGGGGGGGAAATCAGGTCAAACTGGTCCTCTCGCGCATACCACAGTGGGATAATCTATCCTTGATGATGCTAACTGTGGCTATATGGTGTGTTTCTTGAATTTCCTGATCCATCGAACTTGTGCAATGTATGTTATTTACACAAACACACCATGGTGGGATGGATGAGTAACAGGCAATAAATAGCAGGTGCACAAACCGATGCAGAACAGTTCCTGGTTGTGCTGTTGAGGTTGAGAGGATTGCACTGTGATGGGACAGATCAATGTTAAAGATACTGCAGACAGACATGCAACTGGGCTTCTCTGGAAGGCGATTATTTAGCTGGAGATTATCGCAGTTTTCAAGAAACTTAATAGGCAGAAAGCATATAAAGTAATGTTGACTGAGCTGTGGAAAATTCCCATTTAAACACTGTATTGATAACAGTGTCGCGTCACTAAAAGTTGTCCGTGCGGAGCAAATGTTTCGACATTAGCTAAGTTACTAGCTAGCTAGCATCTCCAAATGCTATGCAAACAGACCAACCAGCGACTAATTTGAACTGCAAAAGCTTCAAACTTGTACCAGAGGAGAAGGCCTCGGGGGTCTGGGGGTGGGCGTCGGCAACTGGGCCAGTTGTTTAAACAAATACCAGTTATAGCTAACGTCAATCCAGCTAGCTAACTTTATTTTGCTACATGCTAACTTCGCTAGCATCGAACTGCCTCTCTTCGCTATCCACTTGATGAATTAGCTCAGTCAAGCAACTCAAACCCGTTAAATGTTACTTTTAAGAGCTTACCGGATTCACAGCTTCATGAAGAATCCACGTGAAACCTCGCAACGTCGACAAAATCTCGTAAAATTACATTTTATTCCACTTGGCGACGATGGGACAGAGATATGTATTGGTCACGTTTGTCAACAGACAACTGGGAGGAAGCTGCGCATGCGTACTTCTGTCACGGTGACAGGTCTCCAGTAGAGGCCTGAGTTCTCCCATCAGAGAGGAAGCGAGGTTTCAGTCATAAATCAACATTTTCCAATTCAAGACCATGTTTTCAACTATTCCAAATTGAAATTGACATATTTTGAGTCTCCTAAATTAGTAACAAATCAGAAGGCTATAACTATATCTGATATATTATATATATATATAATATATCAGATATAGTATATATATATATATATTATTATATATATGATATATTCACCTGTAAATCTTCACAATACTTGTTATCCATATGTTATATTCATAGGACAAATCTATCTGTAAAATTCTATTTATAATAGTATTAATTTCTATGTGTTATGTATGTGTGTATATGTCTGTATATGTGTGATATGTGTGTGAATATGTCTGTATATGTGTATATGTCTGTATACATTTGATATATGTGTGTATATGTGTGATATATGTGTGTATATGTGTGATATATGTGTGTATATGTGTGTACATTTGTGTATATGTCTGGATTTAATAATCTAGCAGTAAAATTCTGTTTATAATAGTATTCATTTCTATATTCATTCAGTAAATATCCATGTCCTGCACTTATGGAACCAGTGTATATCCTGCACTTACTGCTATTGCACTTCTGGTTAGACCCAAACTGCATTTCGTTGCCTTGTACCTGTGTAATGACAAAAAAGTTGAATCTAATCTAATCTAATATATACTCCAAATTATTTACTTAAATATATTTGTTGTCAATATCATTAACGAGGTTTGTAAATCTGTCACATTTATATTTATATCTTTATTTTTTATTTTTGTTCACTTCGTGGATCCGTTTATATTGTAATAAATACTTCTGTTACCTGCTCATATTATATAAGTTGCAATATCTTTCTTTACAATTTTATGTTTTGAGCTGTGATGACTGAAGGTTTGGAAATGTATCTTTAATTTAAAAAATCCATCAAAGAGGAAACAGCCGTGTGCATGCGGATTACTTTGCTAGTTTCAGGCTATTTTATATTTATATTATGTGTTTCATTCAACATTTCATTGGAGCTGTCATTGGAAATACAATGGTAACTTCTTTGAAAAACAAAGAAATTGTCATATCGGATTAAAATAGAATAGAGGAAATATACAATATACAGTACATTCAATTAAATTTAAAATAACAATAATAATAATAGGCCTACACTGTATTTATATAGCACCTTTCAAAACACAGATACAAAGGGAGGGAGAAGAAGAAGGAAGCCAGGGCTGATGACATCCAGGTGGGCAACCACACCTTCGCATATGCAATCAGGCCACGACACATTCAGCCAAAGGTTTCACTGAAGAAGCTTTCAGCATGATCAAATACAAGGAAACCTAATAACGTTCATCTGGTCAAATGGAAGTTTATTAAAATGTAATACAGCACGATCAAAGACAACTTCCCTTCCAACGCCTGCTGATGCGTCACTCAAACACTGACAACTTAACTCTCCAGTCCCTTTAAGTAGACCCTACATGACCTTTTACTGTATGGATTGAGCCTGTCTTCCTAATTTTAGCCTTTAAGGCTCTTTGCCTTCCAGTATGATATCTATTGGCGTCACAAACACCCGCCCCCCCCCCCTGCACAAATGACTGTACAGTATATGTTCAACTGCAAAACCATATGAGTTGGACAACAATAATAAGCAGACATGATGTTTTAACTAAGTGTTTGCAAGTATTCTCCTAGAAGATAGGAAAACACATTTAAAATGTTACTTTGAGATATGGGTGCCAGTTATTTGAATGAAAATGCAAAATATAAGTGTGTCAGTGTCTCATTAGTGTCTCTGCAAAGCCAAAGGGTATCATACTATTAGGAAAAGAGCCTTAAAGGCTAAAACTAAGTCAAGCTAAATCCATACAGTAAAAGCCCCCATAGGCCTCCAGGTGACTAAAGCTGCCGTGTTGGCGTAGAATCACTGAGGCTGTTTGTCTGTATTCTTGTGAGAAATGCTTAATAGCTGCTAGTCAAGCTGATGTAGAATTAGCATACTAAAACACTACAACATGCTTTTGGCAACAAAATCGATCAAGCAATTGTATTTGTCACATGAAATCGTCCAAGCTTCTGTACAACTGCAGTGAAATGTTATTCCATCAGCTCCTTTTAACTTGATTCATCATAACGTAGAATGTGGACGCCAGATTCAATTGAATTCAATTTTATTTATATAGCGCTAAATCACAACAACAAGAGCAGGTCTAGACGGTACTCTGTGATGTTATTTACAGAAACTCAACAATTCCCATTCCAGATGGGCACACAGAATAAGAGTCACATGGTTGAACGGTGCCAGCACTCCAGGATCTAGCCAAATCTCGATGAAGGGTCAGCACAGCTCCCGACATCCTGCAGAAAATCAACGCAAGCGCGAAGACACGCAGGCCACCCATTTCATCGTCCTGCAGTCTGTGTTTAATCTCGCCACGCTTGCCTCGGTCCGCCCTTGAGCAGTCTTGGCTACCCACTGTGGTGCTGGAGCAGCCCCTCTTGTGACTGTTAAATGCCACATGGGCGTCAAACGGCAACTTCCGGGTCTGAAAAGTGAAGCCTATGCTGAAGCTCCTTAAAGCTGCGTTCTATCTCATTTCAAGCAAGCGGCGACTCCACTGGCTCCAAAAAGAACTCAGTTTCTATAGAAGTCTATGAGAAAAGGAGCCTACTTCTCACTTGATTTAATATCTCGGTAAATATTACCCTAACAAGATGGCAACGGTCAAAATGCAAACTCAAGGCTTCAAAACGTCGCCCCACAAACCAATGGGTGGCATCACCGATGCTACGTCCATTATTTTTACAGTGTATGGTGGGAGTGGCAGTCCTTCTGGCACTACAGGCAGGTCTTGGGGGTTGCTGGTCTTTCAGATTGGCTTCTTGCACTTCTGCAGGCCCTCTTCCTGTCACACCGAAGCAGCTGCTGTTCTTAGACGCTCTGCAGACCCCTCTGAATTTAAAACCGTTCTTTTGCTGAGGCTTCCCAAATATATTAATGTCAATGCTGGTGGCTTTCAGGTCATATTTAGCAGCTTTGTAGTGTATGTGGCCGCCAAGATGGCCTTTTCCCTGGAGGCAGCTGGAGGGCCTTTGGGGCAACTAGTCCGCATAAAAAGTGTCTGAAGTTTCTAAAATCCGAGTCGCCTGAAGACTTCAGAGAGCTACTGTGCCTGGCCAAGAGATATTCCAACACACAAGTTTCCTTAAAATCACAACATATCATTTTTACACTTTAGTTTTTGTACAGAATAAAGATACAACATGTTAGTCAGTGACCTTAAGAAAGCGAATTTATGAAGAGCCCTGCTTCCACTCTATGCTAAGCTAAGCTAAACGTACTGTCTCCTGGCTGTATATTTAGCATGACATGAGAGTGGTGTTGATCTTCTTGTCTTACTGTCATCAAGAAAGTGAATAAGCTTTAATCCTCTTATGTAGAAGTGCTTCTTTAATATGAGAGCTTAATTGTAAGTCATTTAATCAAAACAGACTTTTATAATTGCTTTCTTGTGGCAGGTGGGATTCTGAATGCGTAGCGCAACATTACGCAATACAATTTGTTGAAAGCAAATTAAAAACCAATATCACGTATTAGAAAATGAGCATTAGTTACATGTTGCTACAGTAGCCTACAGACCAAACCTTCATGTAGAAAAACTGGAAACCATTTGACCAATGTATGGAAAAAATAAGACATTGGGAAGCTTCTACTGAGGGATGATGCAGGAAAGGATACCTGAAACTAAAATAAGTGGCGAACCCCAGAAAAGGCGCCAGATAGCTTGTTTTGGTGGAACATGTGTACGTTCAAAGGTTGTTTTAGTCATGCAACAGAAACTCAGATTGGACAAATGAATACACAGTAAATAAAAAGGGTTAAATAAATACAAACTGAATTGGTTAACAAGGGACAAAAGACACAAAGGCTGGGATACAAGTCATTCCCTGATGTGAGTCGAGGGCAGATTTGAGTCGCCCATGCTCAGATTTTAACGGTTTACAGCATAACGTGTCAGATTGAAAATTGTGAAATCCATGAAATAAACTTTTCTCATTATAAACAATAACAGAAGATGGAAATCATTTCAACATTTTAGCTATCCATGGTTGTTTGATTGCTAACGTTAGCTCAAAACACCACTCAACTGACAGCCTTTGTTGTGTTTGATGCTAGCTTGTAGCTAAGCTAGCAGTCATTTCAAAAACGTTGTAGCTATCTATGGTTGAATGCTAACGTTAGCTCAAAACGACATTCAACTGATAGCCGTTGTTGTGTTTGATTGCTAGCTTGTAGCTAAGCTAGCAGTCATTTCAGTAACGTTGTAGCTATCTATGGTTGATTGCTAACATTAGCTCAAAACGACATTCAACTGACAGCCGTTGTTGTGTTTGATGCTAACTTGTAGCCAGCAGTGAACCAACTTGGTTAAGTAGGTCAATTTTTACTGTGTTGACATTACAGAAGTCTCTCGTTAGCATCTTATATGCTACTTGTCGCAAAGTGACGCATGCGCAACTCAAATCTGCACACGTCTACCATCGGGCAGCGAGGTGTTGGGGGGGGCTGTCTTGGTTGACACGCCTCTTCAAAATTGCGTGGAGGTCTGGGACGGTGCCCAAGGAGTGGCAGACGGGGGTGGTGGGTCCCCTCTTCAAAAAGGGGGACCAGAGGGTGTGTGCCAATTACAGGGGTATCACACTTGTCGGCCTCCCTGGTAAAGTCTACTCATAGGTGCTGGAAAGGAGGGTTCGGCCGATAGGCGAACTTCGGGTTGAAGAGGTTAAACTAAAGTTATAATGTACTACTTGTGAGTGCAAAAAAATCCAAAAAGAAACTGTTGGGAAAAAGGATGAGTGAGACGTGAGAGGCTTTCTGAGATAATCCTGAATCTCAGCCCATTGCAGATTATATCCTTGGATAATCCCACACCGGGTCTGTATCAGCGTTTCTCTGACGGACTGAACACAGATGGCAGATTCTGTCACTTAGCGTCCAATCATTTGTCATAAAAGCATACGCTGTACTTCATGAAGTCAAGTTTTCTTCTCCTGATGTTTATGTAACCAATCAAAGGGCCCGATGTCCAGTTGGAGCTGCTCCATCACCCACGGGTCCTTTTCAGCCCCTTCGATAAATTCCTCCAAAGAAATCTGATCTAATTCACAAGAGAAGGACACACAAAGCACAATTTTAACAGCACAAGAAAAGAGATGGAGGGTTTATGTGGGCATTGACATTGTAATATAACTTACTGTCGTTATTTTTGTCCACCAGATCAAATATTCTGTCACAAATATCTTGATATTCCCGTCAGGATCATTGTGCTTCTTTATCTTGTTGATGATCTGAGCAGATGGAAAAAAAGAAGAAAAGTTGATTTAACTTCAAATGTTGAGAGAACATCCAACATTTATGGCAGCTTTGCACACTATAGACATTTAAGACATTTAACAGAACCGTACTTTCTTTGTATGTATTTATGTTGTGTATTTTCTTGCACTTCTCATTTTAAATTCTTATAGTAAGTTACCTTATTTAATTTTTATTGTTTTATCATATATATATTTTATTGTTCTGGCACATGCACCAAACGTTCCCATAGCATGTACTGCAGTACAAGATATGTATATATATATATATATATATATATATATATATATATATATATATATATATATATATATATATATATATATATGTATTTTATTGTTGTGTACATGCACCAAATGTTCCCATAGCATGTACTACAGTACAAAATATATATATATATATATATATATATATATATATATATATATATATATATATATATATATATATATATATATATATATATATATATATATATATTTTATTGTTCTGGCACATGCACCAAACGTTCCCATAGCATGTACTGCAGTACAAGATATGTATATATATATATATATATATATATATATATTTTATTGTTGTGGCACATGCACCAAATGTTCCCATAGCATGTACTACAGTACAAAATATATATATATATATATATATATATATATATATATATATATATATATATATATATATATATATATATATTATTGTACTGCAGTTTGGGTTATTTCACGTTTCAGTTCTCTATTTGAGTTTTTGTCTTTGCTGGTGGGATATAACTGTATTTATGGTGGTGCGTGGGTTTGTTAGCTTATGTTGTCTATTGTATCAAAGTTGCCTATTATTATTAAATAAATTGCCAACAACTTTGATAATCGGTTTGAGTAATTTCTTTAAGAAAATAAGTAAAACTTCTGATTCCAGCTTCCTAAATGTGAATAGTGTCTTCTCTCCTCTGTGACAGTACACTGAATATCTTTGAGTTGTGGACAAAACAAGACACTTGAGGACGTTTTCTTGGGCTTTTTGGGAAACACTGATCATCATTTTTCCCAATTTCCTGATGGAAATTGAAACATTCGACAATCGACAATGAAAATAATTGTTGCATCCAAGCTTTTAATTTATTTTGTGGGCATTTTAGGCCTTTATTATACAGGACAGCTGAAGGTGTGAATGGGAAGAGAGAAGGGGAATGACATGCAGCAAAGGGCCGCAGACCAGAATCAAACCCACGGCCGGTGCGTCAATGTCTGAGTCTAAGTAAATGGGGAGCACGCTCAACCAGGTGAGCTATCCAGGTGTGCCTTGCACCCCAACTCTCGAAAGAACACGCCAACTTATTGGGACTTTAGCTTATTCACCGTGTCCCCCGGCGTTTCATCCGTGCGTGTCCTAACTTTGTCTGGCGCACCCACTGCTAGCCTAGCTTAGCACAGATGCTGGAGGTAACCGGCTCCAACTAGCCTACTGTTCCCAATAAGTGACAAAATTACGCCAACATGTTCCTATTTACACATTGTGACTTGTACAGTCACAGCGTGTACAAATAACAAGGTCACATGAGACACAGCCATCTTCTAACCGGGGTGCGTGATCACAGAAGGCTTGTATCATGTGGACGCGCCAACAGTTTTGTCATGGCGGAGACAGAAACTACGCACTGTAGCTTTAATACACTTATATGTCATTGTCACTCCAAAAATGTCTTTGGACTGAGAGACGGCTGCACTGAAAGCTGTTCAGACCACAGCTGAGTGATGACAAACACCTGCATTGTAGTTCCGAGATAGATATTGTGGTTTCTGAATGTTCTCAATTCTTCATCATCATATTAGTGCCCAAGCCAATCTTACAAAATAGTCTAAAATTACTGATGAAAATACATTTTTTTGATCATAAATAAAATACTTACTTTGATGATGTGTCTCACTTCCTGTCGGTCCAAACAGCCATTGCCATCTCGGTCATAAACCTTAAAAGACCACTTCAGTTTGTCCTCGAGTTTTCCACGCAGGACGAGATGCAGCCCTGCCACGTACTCCATGAAGTCTATTTTACCATCCTGAGAAGCAAACAGCACGATGGACAGGTAGGTCAGTCACACTGCCTTCCAACAAAGACTAATATAATGCAACGAAAAAGCCAATATTAAAGCTAATTATGAAAGGATTACTTTTTTTCAACCTGGAATATATTTTGTCATGGGTCCAAATGACAAGTGACTGACAACATTCTTTGAAATTGCTCCAGTATTAAGCAAAAAGAAACAAGACATGTCTGAAAACATTGTGGAAAGGATCTCTACACAGATAGACCTTTTTTTAAAAGAGTAAGATCCTTTTTGAAACGGCCCCAAAATCATTATCACCAAACCCACCAGACTCCATGTAAATAATCTGTAATTGTCTCTTTGTAAAATACACTTTGTTCAAAGTCAAAAGAAACAAAATAAAAACAATAAAAGCCGTCTTGGATTGTCTTTCTACTGTTCTAACAATTACAACTCTGGTTTGGTTGAAATAAACCTTTAATTCACCCATTTACTTGTGGAGATATGCTGGCGTTATACACGTTAAAAGTAGTGATTATTTAAATGGAGTCTGGTAAATTGGAGGCAAAACATTCCCTAACATAATGTACATTTTGTAACTTTTCACTTCTAGATTCATATCTCTCACATATCACACACACACACACACACACACACACACACACACACACACACACACACACACACACACACACACACACACTCACACTCTCTCGCACAACCCACACACACACACACACACACACACTACAACCCACATACACACACACACACACACACACACACACACACACACACACACACACACACACACACACTCCCACCCACACACACACACACACACACACACACACACTCTCTCGCACAACCCACATACACACACACACACACACACACACACACACACACACACACACACACACACACACACACACACACACACACACAACACTGTTGCGTTACCTGATTTGTATCAAAGGTTCGAAACAAATTATCCATATATGCACATTCTTCTTCTGTAGAGTGGCTGTTGATTCCAAAGAATCTCTTGAATTCATGTAAGTGCAGATTTCCACTTGGACATTCACTCGCAAATTTACGATAAAGTTCCTGGATGTGTTGGAGATTCACTTCCTTGTCTGTGCTACTGTACTCTTGACCCATAATTTTAAATAATAAAAAAGCAAAAAACTAAGTTGTTAAAATAAAGAAAACCCTACAGAGCATATTCCTCCCTGTGCACCAACCGTGGATCCATGGCTTGGTACCTGCACACTGCCAGACTTCCCTCTCTAACGGTTTCAAGGTAATCAGCTTGGCAATCCAATTTGCCGTTGTCCACTTTAGTTTTCTTCAAATCCCTCTCAAGAATGCCTTTTTTCTTCAATGCACTTCCAAAAAAGGTGACAAAGCCACTCCAGATTTCACTGAAGACAAATACAGATTCCCTCACCTCTGAGCACTTATCAAAAGCAATAGCTCCTTTGGATTTTCAACAATTAAGCAAAGAGCTGATTGCCCCCTGAAGACGAAACGGCACGGCCGAGCTCTCAGCAGGATTAAAAGATGACGTCAAAGCCTGAGTGGTCTTGGTAAACCAGTTTATCCCCTGAGGTCTTCTTGAGCTCACTTGACCCAACATGACTTGCCCGAGGAATGCAGACTACATAATAAAAGTTTTTTTTATTAGAATTGCCCCACTGTGCTCCCATTTTGTGGGTAAGTGGCTACACTTAACCCCTAGTTGCTCCAGAGGTGTGCAACCTCTGACATACATACAGTCACTTTGGATAAAAGCATTCAATTCAATTCAATTTTATTTATAGTATCAAATCATAATAACAGTTATCTGGAGACACTCTAGAGATACAGCAGGTCTAGACCGCTCTATAATCTACAGATAGAGCAGGTCTAGACCGCTCTATAATCTACAGATAGAACAGGTCTAGACCGCTCTATAATTTACAGATAGAGCAGGTCTAGACCGCTCTGTAATCTACAGATAGAGCAGGTCTAGACCGCTCTATAATTTACAGATAGAGCAGGTCTAGACCGCTCTATAATTTACAGATAGAGCAGGTCTAGACCGCTCTGTAATCTACAGATAGAGCAGGTCTAGACCGCTCTATAATTTACAGATAGAGCAGGTCTAGACCGCTCTATAATTTACAGATAGAGCAGGTCTAGACCGCTCTATAATTTACAGATACAGCAGGTCTAGACCGCTCTATAATTTACAGATACAGCAGGTCTAGACCGCTCTATAATTTACAGATAGAGCAGGTCTAGACCGCTCTATAATTTACAGATAGAGCAGGTCTAGACCGCTCTATAATTTACAGATACAGCAGGTCTAGACCGCTCTATAATTTACAGATACAGCAGGTCTAGACCGCTCTATAATTTACAGATACAGCAGGTCTAGACCGCTCTATAATTTACAGATAGAGCAGGTCTAGACCGCTCTATAATTTACAGATACAGCAGGTCTAGACCGCTCTATAATTTACAGTTAAAGTAGGTCTAGATAGCTGGACATAATAGGACGCAGCAGGGTTCAGCAGGGTTCAGCAGGGTTCAGCAGGGTTCAGCGGGACGCAGCATAGGCTAAATGACATGTAATGTAATGTTCTGATCATATTAAAGTGAATGACATCAGCCTAATTGAAGAGTTTTTGTCATCGTGCTGCATTTGAGGTGCTGTGATTGTCTTAACTGTAACAGAAAACACTGATAATAAGATGATCTGACATAGCGGCCAACACAACAGTGGTAGAATGTAACTAAGTACATTTACTCAAGTACTGTACTTTGTTTCGAATACTTTTATTATGAAGCTTCATTTAAAAAAATCAAGTTGCAAAATTGTTATTACTGTGCTTTTTTTCTATATACAAATCAAAAATAAGGGAAAAAAGCCAGAGTTAATAATGAATGTGATGTTTTATTTAGCAGAGTTACATTGTGTTGTTCTATCTTATCCAATATTTCCTATATTTTTAAGCAGATTTTCTGATAAAATGTCCCCCCCAAACGTTACTTACTTGTTACTTCACATATTAGGATTTTTGCACACAACACCCATGTCCTTTCTAAAATACAATGTTTTATATAAAGTACAGGTACCCCCAAACACCCGGCTGACCAATCTTGAGTCAATCCCAGCTGTCCATCATGATGTTCACCCCATTGTAATAGCGTCAAATAACCAATAAAAACCCAGACTGATCCGCAAAATGAACACTTGATCAAACATCAGCGTGATCAGGTCTACCTAAAATAACAGAAACCATCTTTTGGAAAATGTATTTAATGAGTGCTTTGATTTTTTTGTTTGGGCCATGTGTCATCCGCTAACATGGAGGGGGGGGTTTATGACCTTCCCTTTCCTTTATCTAATCTCCTTACCACCTCATTCCTCCCTCCACCCAACCGCGGTCACACCCACCCATCTTCTCAGCCTCTCTCTTACTCAAGCAGGTGCACACCTGTCCCCAATTCTCTTCTCCAGGTACCGCCCGGGGCTTGTAAAACGCCTGAGACGGGTCCCTCTTAGTCTTCTCTGTCCCAGAACAACCACATAGGTAGTCTATGGTGTGTGTGGTCCTTGCTGACGAAGCAACTTCCCGATCTGATAAGTACACGATCCGTCCTGAGCATGTGCAAGATGTTCACCCATACGCAGATGATATCATGAAGAACGCGGATTTACGACACTGCACGATCTGTTCCCATAGACAGTTAAAGAAAGTCCGTTCGCCTCCACCGGAAAGCTAACGTTAGCTTAGCTAACAGCTAATTTGGCTAACCGCTAGCTGAGACTGCATGTAAAACACCCTCAAAAGTTAAAATAACCGTTTAAATATATAACAGCTGTCAGTTCTATGTTACTTGTGCTCATTTAAAATACAATCACTCAAAACTTGTCTTTATTATTACTGTAAAGTCTTAATTTAGCTGTTAGCTGCTTTTCCCACTGTTAAGTTTGAGTAACGATATTTTAGGTTGAATCAAGCTGTCAGCTAGCGGTTAGCCGAATTAGATGTTAGCTAAACTAACGTTAGTTTTCCGGTGGAGGTTAACAGCAGACCGCTACTGTGGAACAGATCATGCAGCGCCGTAAATCCTTGTACATCATGATTATCATCTGTGCATGCACTAACACCTTGCACATGCGCAGGACAGATCGTGCAGGCAGGACAGATCGTGCAGAGGACAGATCGTGCAGGAAGGACAGATCGTGCAGGAAGGACAGATCGTGCAGAGGACAGATCGTGCAGGAAGGACAGATCGTGCAGGAAGGACAGATCGTGCAGGAAGGACAGATCGTGCAGAGGACAGATCGTGCAGAGGACAGATCATGCAGGCAGGACAGATCGTGCAGGCAGGACAGATCGTGCAGAGGACAGATCGTGCAGAGGACAGATCGTGCAGAGGACAGATCGTGCAGAGGACAGATCGTGCAGGAAGGACGGATCGTGTACCAACAGGGTCTTCTCCACTCACACACTTTAGATTAATCACCTGAACTCCTGTAACTACGTTTAAGCCTCCGAGGATTATGTTTAAAGCCTCTGGGTTTAGGATTTGAACATTTCTGACCTGGGGGACACCAGGAAGTAGACTTCTAAAAGACACTGGGTCTAAAAGAAATGAAGGAAAACACCACCATGTGTATAAAAAGATTTTTAATCATAAGAAAAAATCACATCTGAAACAGATAATCCACAAATTGAAGATTGTATTTCACAGCCAAGGAATCCACCAAATGCAACGAATGTTTCAAAATGATTACATGCAAAGGAGAATTTATTGAATAATGCGGCGACATACGCACATATATAGTATATATATATACAGTATATATATACTATATATGTAAGTATGTCGCATATATATATATATATTTAATCTAATACATACATATATTTAAGTACTTAAGTACTACATTAATATATTGTTACATTAATATAATTAAAAATGATTAATTAAAGGACTGGCCTGTGAAAACCTTGAAGAACTTCCGGCAATTTTGGGATTTGTTCTGTAAGTCCGTCTGGCCAAGAGCCCATTTCCAATTTTTCCAAAATCCCAACTGTTTTTCGGGCTTTGTGTCAACGGTTTACATTCAACACAACGGCCACCGAAGCGCAGCCGATGCCGCTGACGCTGCTCTGTGACCCGGATCGTTGCTCTGATTGGTTGAAGGACTATCCAATTGCGCCCAGAGGCATTTGATCTCATCCGTTGTCTGGTTCTGGTGTCAACCCGGCTATAAAAGAACCTTTTTGGATGCCAGTCTTTCGAGGTACCGGTTCGGCATCAGAATTGTAAAAATCCAAATGGTACCCAACCTCAACTCCTAAAGCAAAAACTCCTAAAGTTCTTTTTAATTCCCCAAAATAACATGATTGATTCCACACAACGCTCTTTGCCAAGTACAAATCTCTACTTTCATTAATTTTGGGGCGTCTTATTCAATTTTATAGCATTTGAAACCAAATTGAAGTGTTTTTGAAATAGTATTGAGAGTAAAAGTTGACATATTCCAGTCTGTGATTATCATCAACATCCATTCCTTTAATTTTAGTCTCAATAATTCCTAATTTCTGCTTTTCTTACTCAAACATTAGGTATAATTTCCTATAAATGAGCTTTATTGACCATAAATTCCAAAAATAACTGTAAAACTAAAGTTAATAAGTTAGTGTTACGTAGTGTTAAAAACGTCAAAAAAAGTGACAAACATTGACAAAAAGGGACAAAAACATAAGAAAAAGTTAAAAACATAAGAAAGTATCAACAAAAGTGTTGATTTTCAATTTTGATGGGAAGACAACACAAAGGTTAAGTCCTGTTCTTGTTTCTTTCTGTTTCTTCTTGTTTTATATACTAAATATTACTATCTTTTGTCTTTTTTACTGTAACTCCAACCTGCCTGATGGACTGCAGATGGAAATTAGCCCTCGGGATATAATCCGGCACATTTACATGTACTGCTGTGCTTGTTCATTAATGTACATTGTCCTGAATTAATAACTTAAATTAAATACATAAATAAAACATTGAAAGTGGAAATTAAAGGTGCTGCTGGCAGGATTGTGAAGATCCAGGATTTAGCCAAAAGATTTGAACATCGACAACTTCTCAGTCCCCCCCCCCCTTTCTGCTAAAGCCCAAACGGTCTCCTAAGCCCCTCCCCCCACAAGGGAGAATGAATGCGTGTGCATGCGCAGTGATTGACACGCAGTTAGACCCCCCCCCCCCCCCCCACTGGCCCTGGTTGGTGCATCTGAACAGGGAGCGGTGGATTTTTGCAAATCGCATGGAACCAGAGGGGCTGGATTTATTTATTTTTTTTATTACCTGCATTTTTAATTACCTGCTTCAGGTAATTAAAAAACAAATACAGGTATTACCCTCAAAGAACCACCAGCGCCCAGTGACTTTTTACAGCTTGGAGATAGATGTGGTCGAGTATAGGGTAGCACATGGCTTATCCCCCCAAAATGCACCACAGAGCGCCACAGGAAGTCATTCCTGCCTGTGGCCATCAGCCTTTATAACTCCTCCCTCTGAGTGTCTGACACACACACACTTAGTATATATACTACCTATACTTCAGGACCAACTGAACAGGATGGGAGTGGACCCCTATCTGGTAGACTGGATCAGAGACTACCTCACTGACAGGCCACAGTGCGTCAGGCTGAAGGACATCATGTCTGACGCTGTGGTCAGCAGCACTGGAGCCCCCCAGGGCACAGTGCTGAGCCCTCTTCTCTTCAGCCTGTACTCCTCAGACTTCTATTACAACTCGGAGCTGTGTCATGTACAGAAATACGCAGATGACACAGCCATCGTTGGGTGTATCAGGGGTGACAGGGAGGAGGAGTATCGGAGTCTAGTGGGGGAGCTCAACACCTCTAAGACGAAGGAGCTGGTCGTTGACTTTGGGAGGTCCAGACCAAGACCGAGACCAGTCCTGCTAGAGGGAGTTGAGGTGGAGGCAGTTGAATCATCCAAATACCCCGGGCTGTGGCTGGACAGCAAACTGGACTGGACAACACACACCAGCCACCTGGACAGGAAGACCCAGAGCAGGCTGGACTTCCTGAGGAGACTGCGGTCCTTTAACATCTGCAGCAAACTGCTGTGGATGTTTTACCAGTCTGTGGTCACCAGTGTCCTCTTCTACACTGTGGTGTGCTGGGGGGGGGGGGCAGCATATCCAAGAAGGACACCGCCAGGCTGGATAAACTGATCAGGAGGACCGGCTCTGTGGTCGGCATGAAGCTGGACTCACTGGTGACGGTGGCGGAGAGGAGGACACTGGACAAACTCCCCCTGCACACCGTCATCAGCACCCAGAGGAGCCGGTTCAGTGGAAGGCTGCTCCTTCCCAAGTGTCGGACCAACAGACTCAAGGACTCACTCGGGGGGAAGAGGAAATAGGGCAGAGAGGACAATACACACACACACACACACACACACACACACACACACGCACACGCACACACACACACACACAAACACACATACACACAGATACACCTGGATTAACATTAATACCTGGTCACTTTAAGACTTGACTCAACACTCACACTTTTGACTGATAATTTATGTCTTTTTATGTCTTTTTATAGCCAAAGGTTCTTATTATTGTTATAATATAATATATAATATTGTTATTATTATTATTATTATTATTACTGTTATTATTGTTATCTCTGATGCTGGAAATTTCAATTTCCTTGCGCGAGTCATCCCAAAACGATTAATAAAGAGAAGTCTAAGTCTTAGTGAGTTTGAACCTGGACAATATTATCTGTTTAATGCATTAACACTGCTTTAAATACTCTGCTGCTACTATTTATTCATTATTACTGTTCACCATTAAAACTCCTTAATTATGTAAATACAGTATCATAAAAATTCCTTTAACTATTATTTCTATATTTATATTTCTACTCTGATATTTATATACTTTGTGCAACTGTAACACCGACTTTCCCTTCAGGGATCAATAAAGTATTTCTGATTCTGATTATTAGCTTCCTTTTTCCGGCTCTTGTAAAGACGAAGCTAACGTAAATGATTTTACTGATATTCCGTTACAAAAATAAGAAGTTACTCTTTATTTTAACACCATGAAATTAACTGAAAACGCTACAAGATAATTTATAATTAAACAGATATGTTTGATAGAACGTTAGCAAAAACGTGTCCGAGCATGAACACAGGTCCATTAATACTGTTTTAGGTTTCTGTTTCCAAGTGCAATATAATGTTATTTTACCACTCCTCTGCAGAGGCAAGTGTACCACCAATACATTTGTATATATTCAAAACTCTACTATCAAACATATAATATGAACACACGAAATGATGATGAATATAAATACACAATATTTGCATGTACTGCATTTAACAGCAGACTTTCTCTGAGCATTGTTCCTTAGACAGAGACACCAGCTCAAGGCCAGACCACAGGCACACAGCAACACTCGGCTTTGGGCCTGCAGCCTTGAAGAAGTGCGCTGAGCTCCAGCTCCGAGTCACAGGAACCTCAAAATGGAGACCAAAGACGGCACCTCTCTGTCAGCCTAAAGAAAATGAACCCAATGAACCCACTGGGAGAGAGATCAGGGTATCTTAATGCAGTTCTGGATGACCCAGCTGCTGGCGTTAACGTCCAACTTCAACAAGCTCATGACCCATTCGTCCTTCTGAGCTCCCTCCATGAACTCAGACAATGTAATCTGACCTGTGAGGGCACAAAAACACACACATGGATGACTTTATAATAATAATAATTAAAATGTATACTGTTTATTGATCAATTTACACTCTGTTTATTAGTAATCACTACACACAGGCCTGAAATACACACACATGCTCAGGATCTAATCATGCACAAATGGAGAGAGTCAGAGTGAGTGGGGGGGGGCTGCCAGCTGGACCAGGGCCCTGAGCAGTTGGGGGTATGGTGCCTTGCTCAAGGTAACCCAGCAGTGCCCAGGAGGTGAAGTGGCATCTCTCCAGCTACCGCTCCACTCTCCATACTTTGGTCCGTACGGGACTTGAACCCCCGACCCTCCGGTTCCTAACCCAACTCCCTAGAATAAAGGTAATGTCCACTGCCAAGCGGCATGTCTATGCTTCCCTTTCATTGTCTGCATGCGAGCAGCCGGGCAATGCATTCTTCTAGCAACACGCTAAAAATGGCAAGTTTTGAGATTTTGGATGGTGCAACTAGACAGGTCTTCTTGGTTTTTACTGGGAAGGATTGTAAAGACCAACAAAGAATATGTTTAGGGTGTTTCCTCTCTAACCGGGACGTTTTGGGACTGATTGGTGGGATGTCTGTGGACACAGGGAGACACACTGGTACAACATGATGAGGTGTAAGCATGTATCAGCTGATTTAAATAGCTCACGTTACTGTATTGTGTCGGCGGTTAACTTCATTTAATATTATTTGTGGCATTTTCTTTTCAGAAGTGCTTAGAAGTCTGAAGCCCATATTACTTACGGTGACATATTCTTGTTTCCTGCTTTCTAACGTGTACCTCCTTACCGTCATTATTCTGGTCGACCAGCTCAAAGATCCTGTCACAGATTTCAGCCGGCGTCATGCTGATGTCCGTCTTCTGGAGCTTGATTTTGTAAATGATCTGTGTGAGATACATGACACAGTTAGTGATTAAGATGACTAATTATCACTTCTATTCACCAAAGCCTTTAATTCTGCACAGCATACAGTGTGTGACACAGGCATTGCAGCAGGAACATGTCCTACAGGCTTTGTGAAAGATGATATAACCCTAACTAACTAACTAACTAACTAACTAACTAACTGGATCAGTTTTATAGGGTTGCAATTAATGATTATTTTTACTTTAATCTGTCAATAATTTTCTTGATGAATGGATTAGTTATGTGGTCTATAAAATGTGGATCAGTGTTTCCCAAAGCACAAGATGACCAAATGTATTATTTTGTCCATAACTCAATGATATTCAGTTTACTGTCAATGAACAAGAAAATATTCCCATCTAACAAGCTGCAATCAGAGAAGTTTAACTATTATTTCTTTTAAAAAATGACCTAAACCAATTAATTTAATAGATAACTAATTGATTAATGGATTCATCTTTGCAGCTCTACTGTCTTAAATGAATTGATTGAAGAGACTCCCAAATATGTCCCATAAAGTGAGAATTTGAATAGTTTTATACCCAAAAATAATAAGGAATACAACATTTTGTTTGTAGGTCATAGTGAGGTAAAATATAGCATATTATCTAATTAGCAAATCAGATTGCATTGCCAGTGGGCTAATTTCAGGTCTCTGGAGGTTGAGGCTTACTGTAAAGCACGCTTAAGATGTTCGCTGTAAGAATAGTCCCCAAGAGACCGTCCTCTCCTCACCTAACGCCCGGCGACCCCACAGGCCGTGACCCCCGCCCATAAGCCTTGAACTATAATCTGTCTTGAGAGGCTTAGTGTTATAAAACCCAGCGATTTCAGCCAAACATATCCCGCTCCACTTTCAACACACTCTTAACATTTGTATTTATTTCAGAAACAAGTCACAGAAAAGTGATGTTCATTACGAACAGCTGATTTGTGGAAATGTCTTCCTCACCCTGATGAGCCGTTTCACCTCCTGCCGGTCCAACTTGCCGTTCCCGTCCTTGTCGTACATCTTGAAGGACCACTTGAGTCTGTCTTCAAGATTCCCCCGTAAGATCAAGTGAAGTGCTGCGACGTACTCGATGAAATCAAGTGTGTTATCCTGTGAGAAAGTAACACAAAAGTGGCTGCTGTGAAACAATCCCATCACAAAGCAGTGTTCAATTCACAATGTACCAAAGGTTTAATAAGACACACAACGATATCATTTTCTAATAATCGCGCCAAATCACTTTGTCATTTTTTTTACACACTAACAGCTGTGGAAGTTGTAAGAGGTTGTCAAAGAAACATGCAAGGTGATTTGATGTCAATACATTCAGAAATGAGCAAGCAATTTAAATTGCAATCTTGAAATGTGCAGAAACTTTGATTTGCTGTATTTTATAATATTATATAAATGTTCTTTTCACTAACTCACAAGTGTGGGATGTTTAATGGCCGTCATGCTCTATAATAGAAGGGATTTGAGGTTTCCATATTGAAAAACCAAAAGGTTATTGAAGATTGAAATGGGGGGGGCACAAATGACAGCACAATATGTAACAGATTCACAACGGTTGCACTTGCAATAGAACTAAAAATCCACTTCTGAAATGAGAAATCACTGCATATTTTACCTTATTTGTGTCAAAGGAGTTGAATATTGTCTCAATGTAGAGGGACTCCTCTGCAGAGCTGTTCGGCACCCCGAAGATCCTCTTGAACTCGTGTAAATGCAACGCACCGCTCGGACACTCCTTCATGAAAGTGATGCACAAATCCTGAATTTGTGCCAAATCCATCTCCTCACTGTGGCTCTCTTCTTGTCCCATTGTGCCTTTGATTTCTTTGAGGAAAGATGCAACAAACAGTGTCTGCAGGGCGCCTAGGCATCTACTCAAACTGAAGAGCTGTGAACGACTGTCCGCTGCTCGCTGAGCAGGCAGAGGGATGCCAGTCAATCCTATTAACTCGCTAATTAGTTGACCTTTAGCCAACAAGGTGCCAAGAAGGCACGGCAATATGGCAATACTGTTGTCATCAAGCGCCAAAAACAGTGATTACGGTGGTATCTACTTAATCATAGAACAGGTAGAATTAATTAAACCACCTGGCTTTGATATCAACTGCTGTAGACACAGTAAATAGAGTGTAGATAAAGATACAGATACAATAATATAGATACAGTCTGAATTCTACTTTTCCTTCTTCCTATAACATGATAACGTGCATCTCAGAGATATTATCGCTCAATGTCTAACTTGCAAAGATACATTTTAAAGCTGGCAACGTTTAAGTTTTACATTACATTACATGTCATTTAAATGACGCTTTTCTCCAAAGCAACTTCCAATTAAGGGCTTTCAAACTGGAAGGTGCAAACTCCAGACAACAAGTAGTAAGTTCGTAAGTAGTTTTGCCTATTTAATTATACTATAAATATAGTATATATGTATATATTCTTAAAATTCTTAAAATATTCTCTGCACTTTCATATGGCTCTTTGTAGTTTTGCTTATGTAATTACTTGCACTTACTACTTGTTGTTTGGAGTTTGCACCTTCCAGTGTCCAGCTGTCCTTCTTCTTGTAAAATGATGATATCCAAAAGGTAATTTGGTGATTTGACAACTCACTTAAAAACAAATCCTAAATGGTAAATCCCAGTGTGTTGTTGTCCCAGCAGTTACACTTACTCATACAGTGGGGCTCGTAAGTTTGGGCCCCCCCAGGTAAAAATGTGTATTAATGTGCATAAAGAAGCCGAGAAAAGATGGAAAAATCTCCAAAAGGCATCAAATGACAGATTAGACATTCGTATAATATGTCACAAAAAGTTAGATTTTATTTCCATCATTTACACTTTCAATATAACAGAAAACAAAAAAATGGCGTCTGCAAAAGTTTGGCCCCCTGCAGAGTTTCTAGCATGCACCGCCCCCCCCTTTTGGAAAGTTGAGACCTGACAGCGTCATGGATTGTTCTCAATCATGGTCTGGAAAGACCAGGTGATGTCAATCTTAAGGTTTTAAATGCCCAAACTCATCTGACCTTGCCCCAGACTCAACTGACCTCGCCCCAGACTTATCTGACCTTGCCCCAGACTCATCTGACCCCCCCAACAATCAGCACCATGGCTTCTTCTAAGCAGTTGTCTAGAAAACTGAAACTGAAAATAGTTGACGCTCCCAAAGCAGGCGAAGGCTAGAAGAAGATAGCAAAGCGTTTTCAGATGCTAATATCCTCTGAAAAAGATAGTGAAGCAAATAAACTACACTCAGCTGATCACTGTGCTCCTTCATTAGTTCGGTTAGGGTTGCACGGGGACAGCATGGTGAGAAAAAAAGGATTACAGGTAATAATCTCAGCCAGAGGAACATGAGAACTTAGCATAATGAGGAACAAGTGCTAAACTGAGTCCGGCGTTACACAATCCCGTTACAGCAACAGCATCAGAGATGTTTCAGTCTTTAAAAGCTATATGAACTATATATATACATATATATATATATATATATATATATATATATATATATATATATATATATATATATATCTACCAACCACAATGTTACACTCACAATGAGGAAATGTCATGATACAGAAATACCATTCATCCCCAAATTACTTTCTGTGTATAGAAAAACCTTGAAAATGTGTGTGGCTTGTAAAGGGTATATAATGCACATTTTTACTACACAGTGAGACAATCTGGTAACTATAGAATAGAAAAACAAATAGGGTAGATTGTAAATAGGGTAGATTTTGCACCATACCATAACCCCTATTTTATTTCATATTTCTTTAGTAAGTCATTTACTGATCATTTAAGAGTTTTATATGTAAGCAGCCGTCCCATGTTTTAAAGATCCCATGGCAGGAAAATGTCCCTTTATGAGGTTTATTAACATTAATATGCGTTCCCTCAGCCTGCGATGTGTTGATAGTGTCATTCTTGTCTTTTTATAGCTCGATATGTCACTATCAGCTGGAACATGAGATCTGTTACAACCATAATGATCATGTGATGGTAGACGGGAGCCATTTTGTCTAGAAACACTTTGTTGTTGTTGAATGTTGTGCGATTCAGTCCGAAAATGAATGGAAAACACCTTAAAATGTCTAAAATCAATTCCATATACCAATCTGACCCTAAAACAGCGTCATGTGACGTCATCACCAGGATGTTATCGGCTTTAAAGCCATTGGATGGAAACACACTTTCACCAGATTTAGTCACATGAGCTTTTTTTTACCGAACTTCAGATAATTCGATGGACACGTGGATGGAAACGTAGCTAATGTTTGATAAATCAACACCATTGTATTGAGATTTATTTCCTTTTACTGTAAAAAACGTTCTGTTTTCAGGATGAGTCGGAGGAGGAGACACGATGACAGACAGATAGACAGACCCTGCAGGGGCAACACAGGACAGGACATGACTGACAGCAGCGGATTTGAAGCGAGGGGGTTAAGTGTTTCTATTGGATTACACCTGACAACATAACTAATGAGGGGTCGTGTAACCTTTAACCCACATGCAAACACGCCTGTAACCAGCTCCAAGACCAGAGGGGGCCTTATATTTCTGTGTAAACTAGTCTTATTGTAATTATTCAGAAGACTTCTCTCCATCCACTGAGATCCAGGCAGCCTATCAAATCGCTTCATCAGAAAGTTAACATTAATAAATACTAAACAAGCAATTAATCGATTAGTCGTCTAATTGTTCAGTTGATGTGCAACCATTACGTCATCATTTAAATCATTTTACACAATTCACAACTGTGTCAGGCATTTGTTTTATTACAGTGTGTGTGTGTGTGTGGAGGGTAGGTGTGTGTGTGTGTGTGTATATGTATGTGTATATGTGTGAGGGTAGGCGTGTATGTGTCTCTGTGTGTGTGTGTGTGTGTGTGTGTATATGTATGTGTATATGTGTGAGGGTAGGTGTGTATGTGTGTGTGTATGTGTGAGGGTAGGTGTGTATGTGTGTGTGTATGTGTGAGGGTAGGTGTGTATGTGTGTGTGTATGTGTGAGGGTAGGTGTGTATGTGTCTTTGCCTGTGTGTGTGTGTGTGGGTGTGTGTATGTTGAGGGTTGTGTGTGTGTGTGTGTGTGTGTGTGTGTGTGTGTGTGTGTACATTGTGTAAATGTATAATCTCATCCAGGATGAAGCTGTGACGCCCTCCAATGGAACAAAGATGAACTGATTTTAAAAAATAAACAGATGAGACAGAGTTGATATAAAGACTTTATTTATTTATACATATATATATATATACATATATATATATATATATACACATATACATATATATATGTATATATATATTTATGTGACACGTTCAAGTAGAAAATATAAAGTAAAAATATAATTCTTCATTTTTATCAGTAGTCATTTGTCATTTGTTATATTTTATTTCAAAGAGACTTTTTTCACAAAGAAGCTGGCAGTGAAGCGCTAAAAACACACACACACACACACACACACACACACACACACACACACACACACACACACACACACACACACACACAGGACGGGTTTTAGATAACTTCCAGTTCACGATGTCCTGTAGAGGAAACAGAGAAAATTGGGTCAGACATCTGTGTTTATTGAATTATTCATCATTGTTTCTGTTTATTTGACCTTGTATCCCTCCCTTTCTTTCTTTCTTTCTTTCTTTCTTTCTTTCTTTCTTTCTTTCTTACACAATACTTCTTCATATAATCTAACAACTAACTTGTTCAGTGGAACTAGTCTTGACTCTTCTTCAATGCCAGTATTTCTCTTTTGATAGTATACATGTACTGAAAACAAGAATACAGGATACTTTTACATTAAACTATTGGTATTTTAACACAGTGGCACTACTTTAACTTCTCCTTATAATCACTTTAAACAATCTGAAGACGTACAGTGACTCCTACTCAATTATACCAGCGCTGCTGAGGTAAACTTCAGTGACAGGCAGAGCGTTAGTCTGGTCTGCGTCTGGCATGACGGTCTGCTGGATAAACTGCTGCAGCTTACACTGTCTCAGCTCCTTGTCCAGGTCCTGCACCGTCTTCCATCGGTCCTAGAGGACGCAGGGAACATTACATCACTAACAGCACACACTTTGGGTTGAAAACATATTAACCCTCCCGTTCTCTACCCATGTCCTCAGTTTTTCATGTCTTTGTCATAGATAGAGCTGCAAAGATTAATTAAAGTTCCCATGGCATGAAAATTTGTATATATATATATATATATATATATATATATGTGTAAGCAGCCATCCCATTTTTTAAAGCTCCCATGGCATGAAAATGTCACTTTATGAGGTTTTTTAACATTAATATGAGTTCCCCCAGCCTGCCTATGGCCCCCCCAGTGGCTAGAAATGGAGATAGGTGTAAACCGAGCCCTGGGTATCCTGCTCTGGCTTTGAGAAAATGAAAGCTCAGATGGGCCCAGATGAGTTCATAAGGTGCAGGGTTACCTCCCCTTTCTCGGCTTTGTTCGCCCAGAGAATTTGGCCCCCATGAGAGAGAGACATCATGGCTTTCAAACGAGCAAAATGGCGGTTGGTCAAGGCCACACCCCCAGACTCCACCTTGCCCCCAAGCCCCCCTCGTCAAAAGCTACAGACTCAGAAATGACACATACGTAAAGCTCATAAGGAAAGCTCATTGTGGGACTGGCTCTTGGGGCTGTAATTCTGCACCAAGGCTGAATTTTGAGAAAGAGACCTCAGATACAGTATTAGGGACCACTAAGGTCTATATAAAAGAGACTTCAGATACAGTATTAGGGACCACTAAGGTCTATATAAAAGAGACTTCAGATACAGTATTAGGGACCACTAAGGTCTATATAAAAGAGACTTCAGATACAGTAGGGGACCACTAAGGTCTATATAAGAGACTTCAGATACAGTATTAGGGACCACTAAGGTCTATATAAAAGAGACTTCAGATACAGTATTAGGGACCACTAAGGTCTATATAAAAGAGACTTCAGATACAGTATTAGGGACCACTAAGGTCTATATAAAAGAGACTTCAGATACAGTATTAGGGGACCACTAAGGTCTATATAAAAGAGACTTCAGATACAGTATTAGGGACCACTAAGGTCTATATAAAGAGACTTCAGATACAGTATTAGGGACCACCAAGGTCTATATAAAGAGACTTCAGATACAGTATTAGGGACCACCAAGGTCTATAAAAAAGCATCCAAAGAGCACCATGTCATGGGACCTTTAACTATTAAATCAATCAATACTATTTGGATCAAACGTATTGAGTCGCACTATATTACAAAATTAATGAAAGTAGAGATTTGTACTTGCCAAAGAGCGTTGTGTGATGAATCATGTTATTTTGGGTAATTACAATTGGGTAGTTAAAAAGAACATTAATATAGGAAAATGGGTCAATTTGACCAGAGGACAACATGAGGGTTAAGGTACCGCCCCAGTGACAAAGCCAAGCCAAAAGTTTCTTTTTATTCCTTTAGTGTGGTGATTCTATTGAAAGAAATTGGGTCTGAAATGTCGCTGCCTTAAATTCTGGTGAGCCCTTTGAAATATTGTGAGATTATGGAGATTTATACCTGCAGCTTTTCCTCCGTAGTTTGTCGATCCTTCTGTGTCTCTGACAGTGTTGCATCCAGTTCCTCTCCCTGCTGCAGGCGGAAGTGGAGCTCCTGCTCCAGAGGCCTCCGGGCCTCTTCTGCCTGCCGAGCGCCTGCCCGAGAGCTTAGTCTGTGGGCTCTGTGCTGTATATCCTGCTGTAAGTGTTCAGAACGCGCGTGGAGCTCCTTGATCCGAAAACTATCATCATCCACCGACGACTGTATCTGGTGTAGACGTCTATGCATTTCTGTTGATGATGGGTTAACATTTCTGGTTTTAGAAACATCAGAAGAAGAAGTCGCTCACCCAAAAAATGTAGAGAATGTAAACTGGTTTGAACACATACCTTGTTCTCTATCCAGCTCTTCCTGTAACTGCTCCTCCCACTGCTCGCTGTGCCTTAATTCTGCCTCGTTCTGCCTCAGACGCTGCTCCAGTTTCTCCAGTTCGCCTTCGGGACCGGGTCAGACTAGGGACTGTGGCAGACCTCTCTTGCTCCAACACCTCTGTCTCTCGCTCCAGAGCATGAAGCTGGATCTCCAGGTCTCGCAGCCTATTCTGCTGCTGCAGAATCTGCCTAAACATCTCCTCTTTGGAAGAGGAAGAGGGAAATGCCTTCACAGGGTTGACAGCGTCTAGGAAAGAGACAGGGGAGGCTCGGGGTTCTGGGGAATCTCGGGGTGAAGGAGACCAGGCCCTGCTTGGTTTGGTCCTCTTGGGATGTGTTGAGGGGCCCAGATTGAAGGTGAGAGCCTTGTGTGGCTCATTGCGTTTGAGGGGCTCTGGTTCTGATGGTTGGGGAGGCGGCAAACGTCTTTTTGTTTTGGGTGTGTCTTGACCGTCACTGAGGCTGGGACCTGTCCTCCGCAGAATGAACTGGACATCTGAGGCCAGCTGTCCCAGCTGAGCCAGATGCTGAAGAGGACAGTCATCTGCAACCAGCTGTCTCTCGGTGCCTCGTAGCTTGAAGATAAGAATGTAACGACCGGTCTGACCTGTGGAAAACACAGATACATAAAGGATTAATACTTAACAGCTTGCTTTATTACAAGCAGCTAGATGTTGTGGAAAGGGGGCTGCATAACAACTGAATTGCAGGAAGAATTAACTGTTTAATAGTGAGAATTGTCAATCAGAAAGTGAAAAAAACAATATCACAAACATGTTGCATAGAAAAAAAGCCAAGAAAACAGTTTCCAGTGGTATCACGTCAAAGGTTTCTGCAGGAAATCTTTATATTTGTGTTTTGGTTTGGCACAAAGTACTTAAATGAAAAAGGTCTTAGCCAATCTATAGTTTGAAGTTTTCACAATACAAATACAATCTGAAATACAAAACCTACTGATGATGTTGCTATTGGAAGAGAAAAACATGCAAATACATTTTTTCATTATTATTATTATCATTATATTATTATCAGGATTATTAAAATCAAGTTTGATACCAATGGGAATGTGTTTGCACAATGCATTGCACTATGTTGTTTGTGTTCTTTTCTTTTCTTTTCTAAAGATAATTTTTTCAGGAATCAGAATTGGTGTCTGGAAGCAAAAAATTGAATTGGACCATCTCTACTTTAGATGGCGCAACCACTTGCCCCTACCTCAAGATAGCAATACGCCCAGAATGCACCTGAACACACCTCCCTGTAAGACCAGCACGCCCAGAATGCACCTGAACACACCTCCCTGTAAGACCAGCACACCCAGAATGCACCTGAACACACCTCCCTGTAAGACCAGCACGCCCAGAATGCACCTGAACACACCTCCCTGTAAGATCAGCACGCCCAGAATGCACCTGAACACACCTCCCTGTAAGATCAGCACGCCCAGAATGCACCTGAACA
The DNA here is from genome assembly GCA_013375575.1 of Percina caprodes. NCBI lineage: Eukaryota > Metazoa > Chordata > Actinopteri > Perciformes > Percidae > Percina > Percina caprodes. Next base: position 841,131 of record JABXJD010000142.1, on the reverse strand, counting down.
CACCTCCCTGTAAGACCAGCACTGAACACACCTCCCTGTAAGACCAGCACGCCCAGAATGCACCTGAACACACCTCCCTGTAAGACCAGCACGCCCAGAATGCACCTGAACACACCTCCCTGTAAGACCAGCACGCCCAGAATGCACCTGAACACACCTCCCTGTAAGACCAGCACGCCCAGAATGCACTGAACACACCTCCCTGTAAGACCAGCAGAATGCACCTGACACACCTCCCTGTAAGACCAGCACACCCAGAATGCACCTGAACACACCTCCCTGTAAGACCAGCACGCCCAGAATGCACCTGAACACACCTCCCTGTAACACCAGCACGCCCAGAATACACCTGAACACACCTCCCTGTAAGACCAGCACGCCCAGAATGCACCTGAACACACCTCCCTGTAAGACCAGCACACCCAAAATGCACCTGAACACACCTCCCTGTAACACCAGCACACCCAAAATGCACCTGAACACACCTCCCTGTAACACCAGCACACCCAGAATGCACCTGAACACACCTCCCTGTAACACCAGCACACCCAGAATGCACCTGAACACACCTCCCTGTAACACCAGCATGCCCATGGGCGCACAGTTGGAGTGCAGGTGCATTTGCCATCTAAACGACGTGGGTGCTGGACGGTCTTAAAATAGCAAAGACACTTGTGTCGGGCTTTGCTCCGCGCTGCGCTGGGTGCAAGAGAGGACCCTAAAGCTACTTTGACTACCTTGACTTCAACATTGGGAGATCTCAGCAAATCTTACAGTTATTAATCATTTTGACCTGTTGTAGGAAAGCTAATGTAACGTCTGTGACAGTGTTCCTAACAACAGTGATGGAAAGTTTTACGAAAACAACAACGTATTATAAATCAAAACATGTATGACTATAACGGTCTTAAAATAGCAAAGACACTTGTGTCGGGCTTTGCTCCGCGCTGCGCTGGGTGCAAGAGAGGACCCTAAAGCTACTTTGACTACCTTGACTTCAACATTGGGAGATCTCAGCAAATCTTACAGTTATTAATCATTTTGACCTGTTGTAGGAAAGCTAATGTAACGTCTGTGACAGTGTTCCTAACAACAGTGATGGAAAGTTTTACGAAAACAACAACGTATTATAAATCAAAACATGTATGACTATAAACAGTGTTGGAGGAGGATGAGCCCTGTGAGACTTACCAATTGCTTGTGCAAGAGCTATGACATCCTGGCAGGAAGTTTTCAGTGATAGGCCGCAGACCACTCTGACCGCGCCCTCCACCCACACCTTCAGCTCCATCTTGGACCTGCAAAGAGACAGACGGACACATCAATAAAATGCACTTGTAACCTTAGTTAGAATAACCAAAAATAAAAACAGAGTATAATTACATTAAATGTCATTCTAATCCAACAAGATCACCAAACCATATGGCGGTTTATTCTTACTTCTTAGGCTACTTGTAAATTTACTTACTAATTTAAAATAAGGTTTTGGTGACCTGTCCCCGGTTTTCACTGTGACTGACAAACCCGATATTGGAATGAAAGAAAGAAAACACTGACCAAACGGAGCTGATAGTCGCTCCAGACAGCCAGAGCCAGAGCTGCTCAGAGCTCAGAGATGTTTTAGAAAGCCGTGTTTTACGATGCTAAAATCACTGATTATTTACAAGGAGTCTGGTGGGTTTAGCAAATGCAATTTCGCGGACTTTTATGTGTTAAAAAAGGATCTTAATCTTAACCTGGAAGGTTGACCTCCTTAGAAATTTTTTCCATAATGTTGTCAGACACTTAGAATATTAATCTGAGTCTGTCAGTAGCAAAACGAGCACTTTTATGAACGTATAAATACAAGCTGGACAATTATCCTGTTAACTTCCATATAGCTTGTTTCTCTGCTGCCGACTGCAGCGATCTCGTTTAATTCTGCATCAATGTCAAAGGAAAATATTTCCTCAATAGTTTTTATTGTATCCGATACTCAATGAGCTGTTGCAGAACCAATCCTGGGGGGCTCAGCCCCCAATGAGAACAGCTCTAGGTCTAGTGTCCCCGTTTAAACTGACTTGTATACGCTTCTGAGCTGAAAATGTCCCTGGATTTTGTCTGAAAAAATATGGTCACCTTATTATAAATGTCAAAATTGAAAGATGCAAAATACTTTAGCCATCAATAAATATCGTGCAGTAATATTTCTCCTTGAAATGTGGTGGAGTATAATCATAAAGTTGCAGAAAATGGAGACTTACAGTAAGTAAAGTAGGCCTACAAGTACCAACCTTCTAGTAACCTTAGGCTACTTGAGTATATGTTCTTATAGTTACTTTCAAGCATTAAATATGATGCAAAATCAACTTCATTTCCAGAAATATAAAGGCCTATGATTTCACAATGTATATCAGGCAATCTTACAATAATATATCATATTGAATTTTATCCAAATCACCCACGGCCTCTCAAACAAAGAGAAAGAACACGATGTAAACCAGAGATCCTCTATTTTAAACCGTCTATGGATCAGGGCTGTAGTACTCGAGTCCGGTCTTGGACTCGATTCCGGACTCAAGACCGTTTCTATGGTCTCTGACTCACTAGTATTTGGACTCGGTCTTGTCTCAGCCCAATATGGCTTTTGGTCTCGACCGAGTCCAGGTGTCTTTATCATGTTGATAATAATATTGGAGGGAAAGTGAAACCCAAAATGATTGTCTTGATACTGTCATGCATAAGACCTTTATTCTGTCCTGGACTCGGTCTTGACTCGGACTCAAACCTTTTTGGACTCGGTCTTGTATTGGACTTGACTAGTCCTGGTCTTGGACTCGACTAAGGTGGTCTTGACTACAGCCCTGCTATGGCTCCTTAACTAACTTAATAGATAACATTTTAGTTTGTGTCTGTCTCTTTAAGAGCGACAGCGCCACGAGCCCTACCGTCCAACGGAGAACCTAGCTGGCTAACTGACAGCTAGCTAATTAATAAGTGGGGAAAGACAAAAATGGTCAAATGAAACAAGTTAACCCTTTTTTAATACGAATTTAAGGAGTGAGTTTGAGTTCCCGTTCTGTCATTTTTGCTGAACACTGTTTTAGGATAGAGTTTCTAAAAAAAGGACTTGGGTGAGTTTAAAAAAAAAAAAAAAAGTGTAAAGTTAATGTTAGCTAGCTAACTTCAGACAGGTAACATTAACAGTTAGCTATTTTGGGTTAACTGTCTATGAGCCAAAGTTGTCGCTAACGTTAGCATTTCCTGCCGTTACGATTAGCCGTTAAGAGAAAATGTGAAGCTAACGTTAGCATTTCCTGCCGTTACGATTAGCCGTTAAGAGAAAATGTTAAGCTAACGTTAGCATTTCCCGCCGTTACGCTCAGACGTTAAGAGAAAATGTTAAGCTAACGTTAGCATTTCCTGCCGTTACGATTAGCCGTTAAGAGAAAATGTTAAGCTAACGTTAGCATTTCCCGCCGTTACGCTCAGCCGTTAAGAGAAAATGTTAAGCTAACGTTAGCATTTCCCGCCGTTACGCTCAGACGTTAAGAGAAAATGTCACGCTAACGTTAGCATTTCCTGCCGTTACGATTAGCCGTTAAGAGAAAATGTGAAGCTAACGTTAGCATTTCCCGCCGTTACGCTCAGACGTTAAGAGAAAATGTTAAGCTAACGTTAGCATTTCCTGCCGTTACGATTAGCCGTTAAGAGAAAATGTCACGCTAACGTTAGCATTTCCTGCCGTTACGTCCAGCCGTTAAGAGAAAATGTCACGCTAACGTTAGCATTTCCTGCCGTTACGCTCAGCCGTTAAGAGAAAATGTTAAGCTAACGTTAGCATTTCCTGCCGTTACGCTCAGCCGTTAAAAGAAAATGTTAAGCTAACGCTTAGCATTTCGCTTTCGTTACGCTCAGCCGTTTGTGTTGAGAACGCGTGCTGTGGCGCAGATTAAATTATTGGTTAACGCAGGTTATTAGTTAATTAACCTGCGTGCTAAACTATGTTTCTGTTAGTGCAGCTAAGCCTTTGTCAGGCAAGATATCTGTCTCTGAGGTTCCTGTTTCCAACACAATTGAAAATTGCTGCACACATCATGGAGACTATTTCTTCTGTAGAAAATATTCCCACGAAAATTGGTAGACACTTAATATTAAGCTAACTAATCATGTGGATTGGGCAATTTTGGGCAATTGCTCTGGAAAGACATGTTGCATAAATGCTTTATGGATGGATAGATGCTTCCACATGCTTTTGAGTAAAATATTATATTCAGTAGTCTGTGTGAGGCTTTAAATTGACCGGTTGCACATATTTGAGGGAAAAAAAGGGACTGCTCTTGAGAATACATCAATATTAACCAGTATATATATATATATATATATATATATATATATATATATATATATATATATATATATATATATATATATATATATAGTTTACAGCAGTATAAACCAGTCTTTATATTGAGTAGACAGCCGTATTAACCAGTCTATATATATTGAGTATACAACAGTATAAACCAATCTATAGGTTGAGTATACAGCAGCATAAACTAGTCTATAGGTTGAGCATACAGCAGCATAAACCAGTCTATATATATTGAGTATACAACAGTATAAACCAATCTATAGGTTGAGTATACAGCAGCATAAACCAGTCTATATATTGAGTATACAGCAGTATAAACCAGTCTATATATATTGAGTATACAACAGTATAAACCAGTCTATATATATTGAGTATACAACAGTATAAACCAGTCTATAGGTTGAGCATACAGCAGCATAAACCAATCTATAGGTTGAGTATACAGCAGCATAAACCAGTCTATATATTGAGTATACAGCGGTATAATATATCTTGAGTTACCGTCTATTTATTTGACCTCTTTTATGGGCCCAAAACTTTATCTTCATTTTGTTATAATGACTTTTGGGGGAAAAACCTTACTTTTGAACTTCCCTTGCTTAGAATAACTGCTTGGTGTCAGAGTTGTCTCTGTCATGGGAACACAGCCACTGTCTCACCCTGCTGTTCCCATTATATATAATACTGTAACCTTCCTCCTGTGTGATGCATGAAAGTTAAGCCAGCCTGAGAGTAAAAACAAGTTCAAGAAATCACTCTCCCACGGTGTCAGTATACTGATAGGCAAACAGATACTCAACACATGGGTTTAGGAATGTTCTCACATACTGAGAAGACTCTTTGCAAAGAAACAAATCAAAGAAAAACAAGCTTACATCCATTTTGCCAACACACATTAGCTAATGTTTTTTATTTTTTTATTTTAACATGTTGTCCCTCCTTCTCCCGTTTACATTCAGGAGCAGGAGAGAAGATCTCGAGCAGTAATTCTCAGAGTAACCCTGCAATCTGAGGAGCAGTTAAGAATAGTCCTCATAAATCTAAGAGAGTTTAAAATTTCAACAAAAAAGACAGCGGAAGGAAATGGAAATAGGCGAAAAGACATGCATCCGGCGGAATTTCCTACGGCACCAGAGCAGTCCCGGTAAGTGGTACATCAAGGATATAGTCTACAGAGACCTGATTTCCAATTGTGTTAAACCATTTCTCTTGTTCTTAAAGACAAAAATGGAAAATAACTGAGTTTTAGAAAGCATTCTAGTTTTGCTTCAGTGCAGAAAAAGTAGAAAGTCAGTGACATTTATCTGATGGCAAGAGTTGATGATTACTGTACATTCAACACTAGATAAGGTGATAAACATCATGGACCGGAGACAGATGGAAACAATGCACTGTTCAAAAACAACACACAGCAGATTGTCAGTACACCAAAACTCTAATCCAAGCACACGTTTTTCAGTTTCAGTCAGCTGAACCAGACTGATAATTACAATATCAACTAAACTAATCAGTAGCTCGTTTGCATGCTTCCCAGCATGTATGTAAATTATAATGAAGCCGGAAAAATCTGAATCCAAATACAGTTGTACTGTAGTTTTTACCTGGAATCTACACACTTTAAAAATACTGTTCACCCTTAGATTTAATATAGCACCCGAAAGATGCAAAATGCTAAATTTCTTTGTGAGATGCCACATTGTTATTGCCTGTCTCTCCCCGATGTAAATCGAGTGCAGATGTAAGTTGCTCATGCTCAGATTTAAACGGTTTACGGCATAACGGGTCATACTGAAATTTATAAAATCCATGAAATAATAAACCTGTCTCATTACAAACAATAACAGAAGATGAGAATCATTTTAGAAACATTTTAGCTATCTATGGTTGTCTGATTGCTAACGTTAGCTCAAAACGCCATTCAACTGACAGCCTTTGTTGTGTTTGATGCTAACTTGTAGCCAGCAGTGAACCAACTTGGTTAAGTAGGTCCATTTTTACTGTGTTGACATTACAGAAGTCTCTCGTTAGCATCTCGAGACTACTTCAGACATGATGTTGTCTTACTGAACATATAAAAGAATGATCCCAGTCACTTCCAAACAGTGAGTCCTACAGCTTATTAATAAACACTGTATCAGATCAGCCGATACCTTAGACCCAGGTATAGGACTCTGTATTGAGACAGTGACATTAACAAGTCCCGCCACCACTGGAAGGGAAATTAACTCTTCGCTCTCTATTGACTTTGAACGGCGTGAAAGTTCTTCATCAATTCTTTCTGATAGCTAACAACAACAAAAAATCCCTAAAAGCTGGTGTGTGATGCACTAACAACAATTTAAAGAAACCATAGTTTTATAAGCTGCAGAAACCAAAAAAACGAATGAATTTATGAAGACAAAAGTGGATAAAGATGTTAAAAATCAACAGGAATAATGGGAAGACACAGAGCTAACTTAACCTTCATGTTGTCTTTGGGTCAAATTTGACATGTTTTCAAAGTTATTTTTAAAAAAATCCAAAATAAAGGGTAAAAAATGTTGGAAAAGGCGGCAAAATCGATAAAAAAAAAGAAAAAAGAAAAAATAAGACAACACAAGGGTTAATACCCATTACCCAATAATACGTGTGCATCAAGCGTTGTGTTACCAAGTCACATATCCAAATGTCAGTTTTAGGCTAACTTTATATCCGTAAGTTAAGCTAAAGCATTTACAGTATGCAGCTTATGTTATAGTGGAATGTAGCTATACCGGGAGCTATACTATTATTTTTGGAAATGCCTTAGCTTACAAAGCTAACATTAGCTTACTAATATTAACTGGTCCTCTCTGGTATAGGTTGCTAAAATAATCCTTTGACGTGCTTAAATCTGATGTTAATAGCTAGCTACAGACCCTTTGTAGGCATTTGAGCCGTTAGTTGCATATTGTGGCGCCAATTGTTTTCCCCTCCGGAGGGCGTGGCTTTCAGAGGATGATGCAATGTGCTCGGTCTCTATCTGGACTGAATAGTAGGATCATAGCATCCCTACTAGTAATATTGTGCTGATAACCAGCCAATTTACACAACAAGGTACATTAAGTGAACACTCGGTCTAACTGGACCAGGCATTGTTCTAACTGAGAAGCCTCAGGCTGGATCTCATTTCTCTATCTTACCCCTACCCCTTACCCCTTCCCCTTGGTTTTGCGTGTTCAAGCGGGACCTAGTGCTTTCCCAATACTCTTTTCGAACAAGGGCAAGGGCTTAGACGAAGGGGTGTGTACCCCTTGAAACCAAGTGAGGACTCAAGTTTACAAGTGATCAGTTTAACACACCAGGCAAGTTTATATTTTACACAAGGAAACAGGTGTTTGACAGTGACGTGTGAAAGTTTCTATCTGTGTAGTTTCCCCGTGTTTGCAGAAGAAGACACACAAGTTTGCTGAGGGCAGGAATGTGGCAGAACATGCTGACATTCCTGGAGGACTCAGACGCCACCCACAAATACCTCTACTCTCTGTTTACTAACTTCCACTGTTTCCGTATCACCATCAGAAAATGAATCAATAGAAACTACAAGTCCTCAAAACCTTGAAAACGAGCGCTACACACAAATTATATTCTTTTTGTGAATAATCATGAATTCCACTCATCTTTTTAAAATACAGTGGTGCTTATAAGTTTATGAAACCCTGCTGAAGTTGACTAAAAAGAGGAATAAAAAATCATCTTTTGGAAATTGAGCTTAATGCCTTAATTAAAAAATTATGAAAAATCCAACCTTTAAGGACAATTTTCTTTGTGAATGAATAATTTATCGTAAATAAATAAATGTTCTTCCTTAAAATACAGGGGGCATAAGTATACACCCCCCTATGTTAAAATACAGGGGGCATAAGTATACACCCCCCTATGTTAAAATACAGGGGGCATAAGTATACACCCCCCTATGTTAAAATACAGGGGCATAAGTATACACCCCTATGTTAAAATACAGGGGCATAAGTATACACCCCCTATGTTAAAATACAGGGGCATAAGTATACACCCCTATGTTAAAATACAGGGGCATAAGTATACACCCCTATGTTAAAATACAGGGGCATAAGTATACACCCCCTATGTTAAAATACAGGGGCATAAGTATACACCCCCCTATGTTAAAATACAGGGGCATAAGTATACACCCCCTATGTTAAAATACAGGGGCATAAGTATACACCCCCTATGTTAAAATACAGGGGCATAAGTATACACCCCCTATGTTAAAATACAGGGGCATAAGTATACACCCCCTATGTAAAAATACAGGGCATAAGTATACACCCCCTATGTAAAAATACAGGGGGCATAAGTATACACCCCCCTATGTAAAAATACAGGGGCATAAGTATACACCCCCCTATGTTAAAATACAGGGGTATAAGTATACACCCCCCTATGTAAAAATACAGGGGGTATAAGTATACACCCCCCTATGTAAAAATACAGGGGGCATAAGTATACACCCCCCTATGTAAAAATACAGGGGCATAAGTATACACCCCCCTATGTTAAAATACAGGGGCATAAGTATACACCCCCTATGTTAAAATACAGGGGCATAAGTATACCCCCTATGTTAAAATACAGGGGCATAAGTATACCCCCCCTATGTTAAAATACAGGGGCATAAGTATACACCCCCCTATGTTAAAATACAGGGGCATAAGTATACCCCCCCCCTATGTTAAAATACAGGGGGCATAAGTATACCCCCCCATGTTAAAATACAGGGGACTTTTAACATGAATTATAACCTGATGATAAAAACGAACCCCACTTCCATCTTTAATAGTGTTCTAGTAGAGACTGATTCATTCCCTGAACATATATGTTATCTCAGTTGTTTGAAATTGAGATAAAGACAATATTTGTCAATAGATTATGAAGTAAAATTGTATTTCAGAATTGTTTTTAAAACCCCAAATAAGTCGCGGGTCAGTTTGACCCGAGGGACCCGAGAGGGTCCCGACAGTGAAGACAACACGAGGGTTAAATATATAAGTCACCTAACACACAACTACAATAAATTAACAATAAATAACAGTTACACTAATAGCAAATAACAAAATAAATGTTGAGTTGCTATGCTAACCAGAGCCCAGAGGGAAAATATGTAATTTTAAAAGTAGGCTACAGTTACGGTAGCTAGCTAACGGGAGACTACAGAGAAAGTGAGATATTTTTATGTCTGTTTTGGCACAAGAGTGGGAAAATATTTCAGTTGACACATTAAATGGAACCAAAATTTGCGTTGTAATCCAGTCTGATTCCTACCGGTTGTGTAGGAACCGTTTACACAATGGAAAATGGTTTCTGTACCCAATATTACTCATAGAATAGAATAGAATAATATATTTTTCATTTCATTTCATTACAGACAACAAAAAGCAGTATAGTAGCTACACATTGACGGCATAACACAACATGCAACACAACATACTCGTGAAATGTTTTAACCAGTTATAGTTTCTGACAGTAAAGTAAAGAAACTTTGATTCCTTCATGTAGAAAATAATATACTAATTATAAATGAAGACCAATGAAGGTAACAATAAAGGTATTTCAATGATGATAAAAAAAACACCTTTTCTCTTGAAGAACTAACTCATTCAGATTTTTTACAACATGGTAAATAGCGCTAATCCAACCAGGTAGCAGGGTCATTAGAGTTTAGAGAGCAATTTTAACACACTCACCTGTTAGTTCAAGCTTCTCTCTCCGTTTTAATGATGGATCCTTGGTCTCTGTCACTGTTGTGTGTCCAGGCTGATGCCCGCTGATTCGCCTACAGATACTCCAGCTGGGAAGGAGGAGGAGGAGTGAAGCTGAGGAATGCAGTCTTTCTGGGTGTCCTGCACCAAGTGTGATGTCACACAGAAAGTGGTGGGAGGTAATTAGGTTTCCAAATTTACATTTGGCATTCTTCCACTTTAACCTTAGAGGAAAGGTTGTACTTTTACTCCTCCACATTTATCTTGAGGGATGAATTTACTCTGCATATCATAAACTTGGCATCTCTTTCCTTCTTTTCTATGTATGTTTTCTCCTTTTATTCCTTCATGAAAATGAATTATAGGTACAGCTAAACTAAGCAGACTCTTCTCATTTTCTTTACTATCAGTGGTTTTTCTTTTGATATGTTCTGTTAATTTGATGGAGACTTGTTTAATTTCACTGACGAACAGTTATGAACATCGGACTTTTACTTGTATTGTAATGTACTCTTACTATGGCCTTATACTCCATCATTAGATATCATAAGGTAAACGAGCAAATGTTTGGGTAAGATTTGGGTCAACTGGCCCTTTAACTACACTATAGGAAGCCCTGTGCAGATGTTGTCTAAATAACCACATTTACAAAATACTTTGGAAAGCAACTTTTTGCTGACGCTACGCAAATTGTATTTGTATTTTTACTACTGCAAGTGCAAGATACTGCAAGTGTGGGTACTCTACTCCCTCCACGCCTCTGTCTCACTTAACAATGATATCACTGTGAAACTGAACCCGGGCTCCTCCTACTGTAAGTAAGAGATACAAACTCATAAGGAGTGGCTCTCAGTGCCACCTCGCTCTTTCTCCAAATCTCAAGCATTCCACTCTGCTAGTGCATGTTTGCATGAAGCGGTGTGTGCTGAAGGTTAACAACTCTGCTCCGCTGGTTTTTCTCAGTGCCATTTAATTACAGCAGCAAAGACAAACAAACACAGAAAGTATTGAGCAGAAAGTATTTAGGATAAATGCCAGCCAGCAGCAGATGTCACCGTGCTTGGGTACTGGCTGCATCTCAGCTGCAACATGTGCATTAACTAAATTAACTGTATATTAAAGTTTTCACTCCTCATGACTGGGAGATAATTTGTTTTACTCATATTCCCCCAGCTGAGAGTAGAATAATATCCATTGCATATACAGTACATAACTGCAAAGTATTTGCTTTTCGGCGAAAATTGCCATTTTGAAAGGGAAAATGTCATTTACGTGAATCGTGGCCGTTTATGGAGAAATTATCTGGTGCTACACTGACAGTACTTTTGAGGTAAGTGCTGTTTTCTGCCAGCAATATAATTGTTTTCTCTAACGTTGTTGTTAACGTGTTTAACATTAATGGAAAGCAAGTTTGTCAGCTAGTCAGCTTGTCAGCTAACGTAAGATCAGCGAATTGTGTTGTTAGGCTACAATGTTAGTTCAATGTGAAGACTATCTCCTCCACTGCATTAGTATTGTTGTCTGATTTTTATTGTATATCTTGTCGTAAGATGTGAGCGAAATGAAAACAAACACGTAATGAAACAAGGCCCATTGGTGTCTGGTTTAACATTAATGAGTGATCGAAACACCTGCTCTGGCGGATCATTTAACGTTGACTAATGCAGTCGGAGTTAGCCTTAACTAACGTTTATGAGCCCTGGCCCAGCAGATAATATGTTAACAATTGTTTTCCAGAATGAGCAAGCTTAAATAGAAGGAATCTATTCATACAGCACATCTTGACTCAGGGCTGAGGTGCAAATGGAGCTGGGCCAGGCTAAAGATTGAGGTCAAGACCGAGGTGAAGGGAGTTCAGCACAGCTTCCCGCTGTCGCAGTATTTTAACAAAATTGACAAATTAGGTATTTAAATTGCAGCCTTTGCTCTAAAGAAAAAAAACTACAGCAACAAGGGCTCTCAATCTCTTTCAGCACACGGTCAAAAAGTGTGCACTGTAATGATTAGAGTGTCCTTCCAGAGCTTGAGTTAGGAGACCTGTACATGTCAGCAGGTTGCTAATGCAGAGATGTGTATTATAGATTAAACAGGCTTGTAGTTTTCTGTGTCACTAAATCATAACTACTATTTCACTGTTGACAGATTACTTGACATTTGCCAGTAGGCTATTGTCAGGCTACATAGAAGTAGTACCAGGACCATTTGTATCTACTGAACATGGTGTGTGTAGTCAACTGTACTAGAGTGGAACTAGACTTAATAATCCAGTCACAAGGTTATAATCAAAAGCAGGCTATTTGCAAAAGTTTTACATATGAAAATCTAATAATGTTTTCCTTGTCTAGGCGATGATTCTTGCTACTCTTGCCGAACATTCACTTCCTTCGACATTTGCACCAGTGACGGTGAAACTGGCCCAAATGCTGGCTACAGACAAAGTAGCTCTGAGTGGGTTGAAGCTGTCACACACGGCAGCATACAAAAAAAGGAAAGAGATTGGCTCAACAATGCTGACTAGCTGGGCTCGTTGAATAGATGGATAATGTGTGTCTGTAATAGGAGAAAAGATTTGTACATTTACATTTGTACCCAAACAATGTTAAATAGGATTTGATCTGGCAAAATCATGGAATTGGTATAGTATTGTTAAAATATTCCCATTTTATTGTGTTATGCAAATTCAAAACTTGTGTGGAGTAATTGTGCTTTATTATTATTGCATTTCAGTGCCCTTTGTCAGGAAACATTTTTGTGCATCTTCATTGTGGACTTGACTTGACTCTGTATGCTTTGAGTGCCCCCTTGTGGCTGTTTTCCAGAAAGGTAAGTTAATGGTATGCTGGTGCAGACTTTATGTTCCATACAGTGTTTAATATAGCCTATATACACTCACCTAAAGGATTATTAGGACCACCATACTAATACTGTGTTTGACCCCCTTTTGCCTTCAGGACTGCCTTAATTCTACGTGGCATTGATTCAACAAGGTGCTGAAAGCATTCTAAGAAATGTTGGCCCATATTGATAGGATAGCATCTTGCAGTTGATGGAGATTTTTGGGATCCACATCCAGGGCACGAAGCTCCCGTTCCACCACATCCCAAAGATGCTCTATTGGGTTGAGATCTGGGGACTGTGGGGGCCATTTTAGGGGTCTTCTGCTGTTGTAGCCCATCCGCCTCAAGGTTGTGCGTGTTGTGGCTTCACAAATGCTTTGCTGCTACCTCGGTTGTAACGAGAGGTTATTTCAGTCAAAGTTGTTCTTCTATCAGCTTGAATCAGTCGGCCCATTCTCCTCTGACCTCTAGCATCAACAAGGCATTTCCCCCCCAGGACTGCTGCATGCTGGATGTTTTTCCCTTTTCACACCATTCTTTATAAACCCTAGAAATGGTTGTGGGTGTAAATCCCAGTAACTGAGCAGATTGTGAAATACTCAGACCGGCCCGTCTGGCACCAACAACCATGCCACGCTCAAAATGTCTTAAATCGCCTTTCTTTCCCATTTTGACATTCAGTTTGGAGTCCAGGAGATGGTCTGGACCAGGACCACACCCCTAAATGCATTGGAGCAACTGCCATGTGATTGGTTGATTCTATAATTGCATTAATGAGAAAATGAACAGTTGTTCCTAATAATCCTTTAGGTGAGTGTACAGCATCTTATCAAGCCAGTTTTTTTTATCAGTTCATGAGAGCAAAATGTTTTATTTGCTTGAAGATGGATGGATGGATGTAACGATGGATGGATGGAACGATGGATGGTAAGTTAAAACAAGTGAGGAAATCTACCATCCCAAAGCAGGGAGTTATTACTGCAATTGGGAAGTCTCTGGTTTATTGTGCCATCAAGTGGCAGGAGGCTGAATTGCACTTAATTGCATCAGTGCTTCTTTCTTACATTCACTCTTTGCTCTTCAAAGAGTTGCGTGGATTGTCCAGAGTAACTAGGGACATTGTTTCTGGGACAACCTTTTTTTAATTTTTCAAAGATGTGAGCACCACAAATTCTATTCCATTCACCTCCATTGTTCTTTAGAAAGATGCAGTATTACTGCATATAAAAATACTCCCTCTCCTTAAATAATACTACTATTACAATCATATTTATAACATCGTGTCCTGATTGGAAACAATGTAAATCTAATTGTGTTTTAAGACGTGATGACATGTAGTGTCATGATTAACTTGTGTTTATAGACACTGTTATCCCAGAATGAAATGCACAATGGAAGAAATGGAACTACTGACAGCTGGTAGTCTTAATGTGGAGCTGGGAGTCTTAATGTGGAGCTGGTAGTCTTAATGTGGAGCTGGGAGTCTTAATGTGGCGCTGTTAGTCTTAATGTGGAACTGATGGTCTTAATGTGGAGCTGGGAGTCTTAATGTGGAGCTGGGAGTCTTAATGTGGAGCTGGTAGTCTTAATGTGGAGCTGGGAGTCTTAATGTGGCGCTGTTAGTCTTAATGTGGAACTGATGGTCTTAATGTGGAGCTGGGAGTCTTAATGTGGAGCTGATGGTCTTAATGTGGAACTGATGGTCTTAATGTGGAGCTGGGAGTCTTAATGTGGAGCTGGTAGTCTTAATGTGGAACTGATGGTCTTAATGTGGAACTGATGGTCTTAATGTGGAACTGATGGTCTTAATGTGGAACTGATGGTCTTAATGTGGAGCTGGTAGTCTTAATGTGGTGCTGGGAGTCTTAATGTGGAGCTGGGAGTCTTAATGTGGAGCTGATGGTCTTAATGTGGAGCTGGGAGTCTTAATGTGGAGCTGATGGTCTTAATGTGGAACTGATGGTCTTAATGTGGAGCTGGTAGTCTTAATGTGGAGCTGGGAGTCTTAATGTGGAGCTGATGGTCTTAATGTGGAACTGATGGTCTTAATATGGAGCTGGGAGTCTTAATGTGGAGCTGGGAGTCTTAATGTGGAGCTGGGAGTCTTAATGTGGAGCTGGGAGTCTTAATGTGGAACTGATGGTCTTAATGTGGAACTGATGGTCTTAATGTGAAACTGATGGTCTTAATGTGGAGCTGGGAGTCTTAATGTGGAGCTGGGAGTCTTAATGTGGAGCTGATGGTCTTAATGTGGAACTGATGGTCTTAATGTGGAGCTGGGAGTCTTAATGTGGAGCTGGTAGTCTTAATGTGGAGCTGGGAGTCTTAATGTGGAGCTGGGAGTCTTAATGTGGAGCTGGGAGTCTTAATGTGGAACTGATGGTCTTAATGTGGAACTGATGGTCTTAATGTGAAACTGATGGTCTTAATGTGGAGCTGGTAGTCTTAATGTGGAGCTGGGAGTCTTAATGTGGAGCTGGGAGTCTTAATGTGGAGCTGGTAGTCTTAATGTGGAGCTGATGGTCTTAATGTGGAGCTGGGAGTCTTAATGTGGAGCTGGTAGTCTTAATGTGGAGCTGGGAGTCTTAATGTGGAGCTGATAGTCTTAATGTGGAGCTGATGGTCTTAATGTGGAGCTGGGAGTCTTAATGTGGAGCTGATGGTCTTAGTGTGGAACTGATGGTCTTAATGTGGAGCTGATGGTCTTAATGTGGAGCTGGGAGTCTTAATGTGGAGCTGATGGTCTTAATGTGGCGCTGATGGTCTTAGTGTGGAACTGATGGTCTTAATGTGGAGCTGATGGTCTTAATGTGGCGCTGGGAGTCTTAATGTGGCGCTGATGGTCTTAGTGTGGAACTGATGGTCTTAATGTGGAGCTGATGGTCTTAGTGTGGAACTGATGGTCTTAATGTGGAGCTGATGGTCTTAATGTGGAGCTGATGGTCTTAATGTGGAGCTGATGGTCTTAGTGTGGAACTGATGGTCTTAATGTGGAGCTGATGGTCTTAATGTGGAGCTGGTAGTCTTAATGTGGCGCTGTTAGTCTTAATGTGGCGCTGATGGTCTTAGTGTGGAACTGATGGTCTTAATGTGGAGCTGATGGTCTTAGTGTGGAACTGATGGTCTTAATGTGGAGCTGGGAGTCTTAATTAGCTTTGTAGCAACTCGTTTGGCAACGGCTTGTAACGTACGTTTTATATCAAAACATTATGCACCAAAGCATTAAAACAAAATAATCTGTAGAAAACCTGCTATACTTATTTGTAAACTTATTTACAAATTTAAATTTGACAAAAGTGACTTCAAGCATTTTGTCTTTTATTATATTTATTTCAAAGAAAAACACTCACATGATCATTCTACATGGATCATCATCATCATCATCATCATTTCTTTACTCTATATAAACAAAGTCAACAAATCTTGAACAAAAACAGTAAAGAAGTGGTTGACATATGACATTCCAGCTGTTAAACTTTGTTGTACATTGAATAACTCATCAAATAATATAATAATAGCATTAAGCATTGGCATCATCTAAACTAATGCAGATTTCTGTACTCTCCAAGAAATAGCAAGACGTTTGAGTAATAAAAAGTATTATAAGTAGTAATAAAAGTAGTAATACTAAAAAATAGTAAGTTAAAAATAATGTCATCACATGCTATTCGTACAAAATAAGCTTATAATATTATTTTCATACACAAGTCACTACATTAGTTTATGAAACATATTTTAAAGGAATAAAACAAGAAAAAATGTAGTAAAAATAAAGCAAGTCAGCATCAAAAGTCAAATATGTCAATATTTCTTATTCACTGATGTGATTTGTTAAATATTATTTTTTGGGCATTTTTAGGCCTTTAATTGACAGGACAGCTGAAGCTATGAAAGGGGAGAGAGGGGGGGTGACATGCAGCAAAGGGCCGCAGGTCGGAGTTGAACCCGGGCCCTCTGCGTCAAGGAGTAAAACTCCATATATGGGCACCTGCTGTACCAACTGAGTTATCTGGGCGCCTGAGGAGCTACTTGTTAAACACATCATCATCATCATCATCATCATCATCATCATCATCATCATCATCATCATCATCATCATCATCATCTGGCATATATTGTAATTATTGTTGATTTTTGTTTCCTCCAATATATATCAGTTACTTTTCAGATTAAATTAAGCAATAATGATGAAAAATAAAACTATACAAATGTAAAAAGTGGAGGAAGTAATAAATGGTCGTACTAATAAAAGTAAGTCAACTGAATGAATGAACCATGCTGACATATTTATAACAACACTTCTAAATCCTCATTATCACGATGTCATCATAATTGTGCACACCGGTTATGTTGTACATTTACAAATATAAAGAAAAGATAAAAAAAAGAGGTTCAAATCAAAAACTGACAAAGCATTGACATGATGTTGTTCTCCAGGTGATCTCTGAACATCTTCAGCATCATAATTGTGAACACCAATCATTATGAACATAGGCAACCAGCATCTTGAAAATAGGTTAAAAAACATTTCTAATAATCACAACCAAGAAAAAATAACAAAACATTATCTCATTATCACTTTTTTAACCCTTGTGTTGTCTTCCTGTCGACCTGTTTCTTTGGTTGAAAATTTAAAATAAAATACAAAAAGTTAACTTTTAAGTTGTCTCTTTTGACACTTTTTCCAACGTTTTTGTCACTTTTTCCAAAATCTTTTGTCATTTTCTTTTCACGTTTTTAAGATTTTTTCAACATTCTATTATCATTTTTTTCAAATGCTATTAAATTTTATATATATACATATATAATATATATTTTAAATGGGTCGGATTTGACAGATTTTCTATAATAAAGTATAGAATATATTTAAAAGTATAACATACCTATTTACAGAATATAATTTTCTGCTGCGTATTTAAATCATCTATTTTAATTCTAAACTAAAAAAGAAAACACAATATCTTATAGTCTGTCACAGTTAAATTATTTCCTGTGCAGCTTTTAAATATTTAGATGTTTTCATTACACTACATTAGGCTGATTACTTCTATTTTCTACATAAAGATTATTTTGCAGGCACGTTTATCATTTTCAAACAGTATTAATCTGTCTTGACTGATTGTTCTGCTAAACGCTTTCAGTTCCTGTTTCCTTTTGGTCTTCCATGTTGCCATGTTTTGTTTTAACCCTTGTGTTGTCTTCACTGTCGGGACCCTCTTTAGCCCAAAATTAAAAACAAGAAAAATGAATAATCATAAACAATAAGAGCATTTTAAAGTTAGAGATAACAAAGTATTTCCAGCTTTTTAACTTCTTGTGACTTGTTCACAAGTTAATCATTAACATGTGAAAGGTATTTACACATGAATCATCAACATGCATATATTGCACTAATGCTGTTTTTGTACTCTCTAGAACACACAGTTACTTTTCAGATTACATTTAGCAAGAATATTATAGAACAAAACTGTAAAAATGTAAATAGTGGAATAAGTAATAAAAAGTAGTAACATTAATAATAGTAAAAGAAACATCTCATCACATGGTCATCACATGGCCATTTCTGTGCACACACGTCAACATGTAAGTTGGTTTAACATATATTTAAAAGCAGTAAAACTAGAAAAATGGTAAATATTTAAAAGATAAAAACAAAGCAGGTCAGCAAAAGTAATTTGTGTTTAACATTTCTCATTCTTTCTCAGTTTGTAGTTCAACATCAACATCAGCGTCTTTAGCACTAGTCATCACTGTAATTATAATAAAACTAAATTAAAAACGAATAATAGAAAACCATAAGTGCACGTCAGATCAGCTGTTTTTTAGCTTTTTTATTTTCTCACGTGTTCAATGCATAATAATGTTTTAGCTACAAATGTTGAGAATAAAACTATAAAAATGTAAATAGTTGAGTAAGTTATAATAATGAAAGTAAAACAATCTCATCACATGATATTCTAATTAGGCCTAAACATCATTATGTTGTGCACACACGTCACTGTTAGTTTGTTAAACATATAAAAAAGAATAAAACAAGAACAAATGGTAATATTAAAATAAAATGAAAATAGTTTTGCATCAAAAATAATTTTTTAAATCAATTTTTGTTATTTTTTTGTTTTTCTTTGTAAACAGTCAACTCAATGTTGCAGTGAATGAACCATGAGTTATTACAAAACATCTAAATCCTCCATCATTCACATCATTATTGTTCACACCAGGTATACTGTGCATAGCGTACAGTCTTTTTCCAGACGTTGTCTGATGTACATTTTCATTTTCATAATTGTCCTTTTTGTGTACATTATACATTAAGCATCTTGAAAATAGAAAAAACAAACTTTTCTAATCTCAAACCAAAACATAAAGGTAGAAATTATCTTTTCTAAATGATTTTGGTCGTACATTGTAATTTTCTTTATCATTGTCAACATCATTATTGTTTACCAATCATTGTGCATGAGGGCCTATAGAAGATTAATTAACAAAAACACATCTGTAATATTCAAAAAGTATAAAGCATAAAAAACATTTAAAAGTCTTATATTTATTTCCAGTTATTGTTTCAGCTTTTTCACTCTTTCAACTCATTTTTCCTTCACCAGACTTAAGCATGCCACAGTATTCACTGCCAGTAGCTGGTTTACCGTACGTACACACTGCCACCGACTTGAGCTGCAACAAAGCTCTTCCCCCCCCCCCACCCCCGCCAAGGACGTTTGTCAAAAAGTACGGGGACGCTTTTTGATGCTTTGGCCTCTCTGACGTGGCGGCGTTCTCTGTTTGACCGGGAGAAGCTCATGTAGCCACGGCAACACACGGACACTAGAAACCTTTATAAGTTACATCTATAATGACAGAAGATGGATTGTTAATTGGTCGCAGCGGTGTCTGTTAGCAGTTAGCTCGCTCGTTAGCCGCTTAGCCGTAGCGGCATGCAGGCAGAGAGCAGCCGCCGGACTAACCTAGTGACCCAGACTAACCTAGTGACCCGGACTAACCTAGTGACCCGTGCAGGATTCACTGTGAGCGGACCATTAGAGACCATGTGACCGCCAGCTAACGTTAACTGGAGACCATGTGACCGCCAGCTAACGCTAACTGGAGACCATGTGACCGGCAGCTAACGCCAACTGGAGACCATGTGACCGGCAGCTAACGCCAACTGGAGACCATGTGACCGGCAGCTAACGTTAACGGGTCCCTATGTACAAACAAAGTTATATTATAAACGATAGGTAACCTAGCAACGGCGATTATGAGCTTGTCCTCAGAATGAATATTTTGGTAGGAATCAAAGTTCACATCGTATGTTTCTCTGGGATCAACCAGCGTGAAGGACGTTTATATTCTGATTGGTTGCTGGCGTTAGCCACTGAACCGCGCCATAGCTCATTTCCAGAAAGTATACCAAGTATAATATACCACAACTTTCCGATTGACGCTCAACACGCTGAAAACGCCCAAAACGCGACACCGACAGATTTTCCTCCTTGCAGCTGAGAGAAGCTTTCATTGAAGATGAATCCGGTAACTTTAGACGCTCAAGTCGGTGGCGGTGAGAACGTCCGGCAAGTGTTCAGTTGACATTTATCACAAAAAGACGTTCACTAAAAATAAACAAAATCTTAAATTGTTTAAGTTAACAGTTTCTAAAGTATTTGATTTGTTTTAATTACATTGAATTAGATTAACAAATCTTTACTTTTCTGAGTAAAGGTAATAGTCCCGTCTTTTATTTGACTGATTGCTCTTCTTAATGCTCTACTTCACTTCTTCCTTTGGGATTTCTCTGGACATTTAATACATTCTTCAATGTTTAAATGTTTTGTTTTAAAGATATTTTCAGGATTGTACATTGTTCACTTTATATTGAAAGCGTCTTTTAATCCCTTCAGTGCTTGTTTCTTTGTGATGCTCCTCCAGGCCTTTGGAACATCAGCTGGTTTGGCTTCATATTCTTTAGCAAATCTTTCATTGTATTGAACCAGGACATACTTCCAGTAGTCCGAGGCCTCGATGGTGGTGTCAGGAGGAATGAGCCAGTCTGGATAGTAGTCCATGTAGTCCTTATAGGGATGGTGCTCCCATTTAGTGTCTGCGTTTCTGAATGAACGTTCACTGTGCACATCTGTTGTACACAGTGTTTCAACTAGCTTCTTAGTGTCCACCATCCTGTATCTACCAAGACCTTTTGGCCGATGAACAGCTGCATGATGTTTCTTGTGGTCTTTGCCTCCAGCCTCACATGGAACGTTACAAAATGGACATTGTTGTCCACAGCCAAACACCCGCTTGAAAAGCTCATCTTGTGGTTTGATTGGAAGTTTGTTCAGAGTCTCCGTGATGTCTTCAGAGTTTGAGAATTGGTGCTGCAGCTGATCCTTCAGTCCACCCAATGCTTTAAAGAGGCTCTCTGTAAATGGACGACATGTGCTTTGGATTTGAAACAAGGTGGCTTTTTCAGCCTCCTCTGACATTGAGATGTCTTTGATCAGATATTTGCGCATGTTGTTGATGAGCTTTGTGATGCTTTCCTTTTTATCTGGCAGCAAAACACCATCCTCTCCTTTTGAGGCTCGTTCTGTTGCTTCTGTTATTTTGTTAACTATGACCTCCAGGTTCTTACTTTTCAGTTTGCCCAAAGTTTTGTCTGTTGACATGTTTTGCAGAATGTGCTGAAATATCCAATCTTTAACATAAATCTCATACGTACCAATGTACTTGACAAAACTCTCAAACTCTCCATTTTGCAGCAGCTCTTTCTGAATGTTGTACTGGAAAAAGGAGCGTGAACTGTACTCTGCTGAATGGCAACTTGTCAAAATCTGATCTACAATGTCTATTCCCAGAGATCTACTGATGTACTCTTCAACAGCAGGTTTGACACAAAGTCTGACAAAATCATTTGCTTTGCGTTGGCAATCATCTCTCTGTTTGTATAAATCGATAAAATCTGACAAGTACTGATTCTTGTACTTCTCCAGCTGACTTCTTGGATCATTGTCCGACATGAATTTTTGGTGCATTTTTAAGAATTCCCTGGAGGCAATGCCACAAATATGAAGTTTCAGGTCAATCTCAAACTGTGTATTTGTTGTGTAGTATTTGTAGGTCTGTTTAATCTTTTCATCTATTTTCTCCAAAAGCTCTTTTGTGAGCGAGTCATGGTAATCTCCATTTGTCTTTGTTTTATCAAGAACAAACTGTGTGGAAATCTCAATGACACTGTCTGCAAAACTCTGTAAAGCTCCAATAACCCACAGATATTTCATCTTCTTGAAAAAGGAGTCAGTATGGTTTCTTGTGATCTTAAATTTACCCAGCCCACATTTCTTTAGATCGTCAACATTTTGCAATTTTTCGTTTACATTCTGATTTGAGAAATGTTTTCTCATTTGTTTGAGAATGCGTGCAGGTATGTCTTGTTCTTTCAGGTGAGGTATATTTTCAGTAGCTTTTGCCCACATATTTTCAAACTCATGTTTCAGCTGTTCATCAGGTGGTGTGGTGTTTTTGCAGTGACTCAGAAGTTTCATGACCCGCTCTTCAATCACGCCTCTGGATTTCCTCTGTATGTCCTGAGACTCTTTTAAACCGATTTTCAGTTTAAGGGCATTATCCAAGGAATTAAACACAGAATGTTCAACTTCAATTGCAAGACTTTTGATCCTGGTGAGTAAGTCAACTTTGTATTTCTCTATCAAATGTACACGTGTGTCTTTTCTTTTGTAGTAGTTTGTGAGTTTTTCCTTCATTATGTTTTGCTGGGCTGCTATTTTCTTCAACAACTCAGATTTTTTTGATTCAACCAATTTGTTCCAAATTTCCACCTGAGATTCATTGTCAGCATTTTTGATTTCCAACTCTGCTGATGTCTGCCAGGAGAGAATCTCTTTCCTGAACTCCCATTCCCATTTATTGAACTCTTTGTCAAGGTTGTCGTATGCATGAGCCACAAGAGTGTTTCTGAAACTGAAGATGAAGTTCTCATATTTTACTGCTTTCCAGAGGCTTCTCATCCATTGTAGAAACTCTGGAATCCGTGAGACTTCATCGCTTTTTTCACCTTTCCCTGTCTCCAAAAGGTTTTTCTTTAAACTTGCTACAGCTTCACTGTAACCTGTGTTCACTGGTGCCATCGGTGGGGTCCCATGCCAGAGTCCCGGGATGTTCCAGTTGTTTTTTTCCATGTCATAGTCCAGCACATCTGTGAAAGCTTTTATAGCGGGCTGCTTTTCCATTTCGGCTGCAAGTTGAGTCATTTCATTGAGTTGGTCAAACACATGTTTTCTTTCTGTCAGATTCTTGGTATGAGCTGAGACTCCACCAACATTCTGGTGCACAAAATGACAAACTGGCTTTTTACCAATTTTCTTCATTCTCAAGAAAGCATGAGTTGCTATTTGCAGGATATCTTTCATTTCTGTTGAGTTCTCCATTGCGATGTTGATAATGGTGACATCACTTAAGCCAATCACAAAGGTTGCCAGCTGGTTGTCATGCTCATAGCTGTCTTCTAGTTGTGCCAAATCAGAAGACTTGAGACCTTCTGTGTCTAGAAGAAGTATAAAGTCACAGTTCAAGTCCCTTTGTATATCCTCACTCACTCTGAGGAAGAGCATATAAGCTCCTCTTGTGCATCTGCCACTGCTGACAGGAAACTGCACACCAAACATGGTGTTGAGGAGTGTTGACTTCCCACTACTTTGAACACCCAACACCGTCAGTACCAACAGTCTGCTCTTCTCTCCGACGTTCTTGTGAAGCTCCATTAGCACATCTGTTACCCATCTCTCTGGGATGTTAGACGCATCTCCGTCTAAGAGCTCTAAAGGATATCCATCCAACAGCATTTCAGCTGTCAAACCAGGGAGACGAGATATTTCATCAGCAGTGTTTTGTGGTTGAACTGAAAACTCATAGATCAGCCCCATCTCTCTCATGTAATGCTCTATTCCTAAAGAGCTATCCAGCAAAGCCTGATCCAACCCTGCAATGAGTTTTGCATCTTTCTTCTTGCATTGTTCTTTAAATTTGTTACGCAGATCAGTCAGTTTGTCTCGAGAAAGTGAATTTAACTTCAACTTCATCCACTTAAGGAAATAATCTCTTTTTTCTTTGTCACTTGTGGATAAGATTTCAATAAAACTCTTAATTCCTTTTGACAATGTTTGTTTGCTTTGCCTCTCTTTGATTTTTAGTTTTTCTGCCTGTAGCTGAGTTTTATACTCTTCGAGGCCTGAGTCACCAGTGTCTTTCATCCTACATTCCTCCTTCTCTAACTTCGATAACCTTTTCCAGTTATCTCCTTGCAAAGGGAGTTGTTCTTTCTTGTAGTCTGGTATACGTTGCACTCCGATTCCTTTCACAATGTCCTCAGCTGCCTTCCTTTGGTCGTCACTTGTGCGTTCATCCACAGACAGACCAAGTTCAACAGCTTTGTCAAGCATATTTGCAATGCTTTTTGTGGTTTTTACATCTTTGAGGGATTTCTTGATGGCTGCACAAAGTTTTTTTGAAAACTCTGCTACATTTATCCTTGGGTCCTTGATTTTCACACTGGTCTTTGGTAGGTCTAATTCTTTCAGTGTTTTCTTGACAGACATATCTTCTGTACTATTCCCCTCCTTGCGGTTAACAACGAAGAACAGTTTGGATTTCACATCTTGAAGAGAAGTCAGAATCTTGTGCTCCTCTTCTTCAACTTTGTCCAGGAATACAAAGGTAGCAGTGGACACATGACAAAGAAAAGTGAACTGTGCGATTGACTCACAAACGTCTCCTCGCAAATTGGCGAATGCAACTGGCTCTGGAAATAGGTTAAGACTTTCAGTTCCACCGGGAAGGTACCAGCAAACCTCTACTAAACCATTGGCAATGTTTCTTTTAACTGCTCCACCTTCCATATCTCTGTGTATGAACATATTGTTGTTGGACTGACCAAAGCTGAGAACATGATTCAAACACTGGGACTTGGATAAACTGCAGTTTTTCAGCCTTACAAATGAGTAGAATGGAAGATCTGCTTGGATAATGTTGTCTTCAACAAACCCTCTTGATTCAGACAAATCATGTGGACGCCACTCTTTGACGATGTCTCTCAGAGCCCAAAGCATCAGGGTACTCTGACTGTTATTGGCATGGGGCAACAGCAGTGGGACAGAAAACTGGCACATGGACATCTTGAGGGACAGTTCCTGTTGCAAGAAGCTGTCAGCACAAAGGAAGAGTGCTACTGTGAGGTCGAGAGGGTTGACCTTATTATCCTCTGCAGGGTCATCTGCAGTGTAATGCTCATCATCATCATAAATATCATTATCATGATTTTCTTCGTCTGATAATTGTGTACAGCTCCTGCATTCAGAATTGAGTTTAAATAGTTTCCTCAGAAAACCCCATGGTATGTCCTCCACAGATGAGACAGCTTCTTCATTTATGCTGTTTTTGTCGATCTCCAAGAGAGACCGCAGAGTGAGTTTGTTAGGATAAAATTTCTCAAGTCCAACTTTGGAGAGAAAGTTGAGGACTGTCAAGGAGAAAGAGAAGTTCACTTTGAGAATAAGTACAACAGGCAGCCCATTTGTTTGTGTGTGTGTGTATATATTTACACTTTTTTCTTTGCCTTTTTTGGCACATTAACACCACCAACTGTGGATCAGTGGAATAGTTCAAAATACGTGGCTTGAAGGGTGAAGTAGGACTTATTATGACGCTTTGGATAAAGACGCCATTTTAATTACACATAATGTAAAAAACTTGCTCACTAAAAGTGGTAAAAAAACAACACAATGCTCCTTTAAAGGGTAACTACCGTTTTTTTTTTCAACCTGGGTTTTTTATGTCTGATGGGAACAACAATCTTTGACATTGGTCCGGTATGAAGCAAGATCGCTGCAGTCGGCAGTGGTGAAACGAGCTACAATGCAAGTTAATAGAGCAACTGTCCAACTTGTATTTACCTTCACAAAAGTGCTTATTTTGCTGCTGACAGACTCAGATTAATTTTCCAAGTGCTCTGACAACATTATGGAAAGGATCTCTAAGTAGGTCGACCTTTAAAACTTCAGAGCCTCTGAAGTTGCTAGCGCTAAACTCACCAGACTCCATTTAAACAAGCAATTCTTTTAGCGTGTATAGAGCCAAAATATTTTCACATAAATTGGTAAACTACGTGTTTATGTTAACCAAAACTAGAGTTGTGATGTTTAAAAAAGGTAGAATGACGACCAAAACTAGTTTTCATAAATTTATTTTGTTTGTTGACTTTGAGTAAAGTGTATTTTACAATGCTAAAATTACTGTTTATTTACATGGAATCTGGTGGGTCTGGTAGGTTTGTCAGACACTTAGACTATTAATCTGAGCTGGACAATTACCCTATTAACTTTCATTGTAGCTTGTTTCTCTACTGCCAGCTGCAGCTGTCTCGCTTAATACTGGACCAATGTCAACGATTGTTTTTCCCATCAGTCACGTAGACCCTAAAACATAGGAAAATAGGGTCCAGGTTTAAAAACGGTAGTTACAATTTAATGGTGTGTCCAAATTTTCCCTTTAGTCTATTCTTTTAATTTCCTTCCCACCTTTTCACTGATCTATATTTGATGTGGCTGTAACAGCTTTGATTGTTTTAGACTTAACAAAAAACTAAATCATGGCCTTCAAAAAGTACATACATTTATTTGTATACATACAAATAAATGTCAAATGGATGAATTATATATACAGTCCCTCCAGGATTATGCGACTTAGAAAGTTGCAAAAAAAGTTGCGATTCCTTTTCGTATAATTCTTTAAAAATAAGAATAAAACTTGTTTTGGGGAGGAATAAAATTACTGTGGGTTGAGTTTTCCTACCTTACCAAAAAGGCTCAGGATGCTGCAAATGTTGGTATGATATTAAAATGGCTGGTGGATTTAAAAGTCCCATGGCCCAACTTTCTTTTGGGAAAGAGACTTCAGATCCAGTATTAGGGGACCACTAAGGTCTATATAAAGAGACTTCAGATCCAGTATTAGGGGACCACTAAGGTCTATATAAAAGGGACTTTAGATACAGTATTAGGGGATCACTAAGGTCTATATAAAGAGACTTCAGATACAGTATTAGGGGACCACTAAGGTCTATATAAAAGGGACTTTAGATACAGTATTAGGGGATCACTAAGGTCTATATAAAAGAGACTTCAGATACAGTATTAGGGACCACTAAGGTCTATATAAAGAGACTTCAGATACAGTATTAGGGACCATTAAGGTCTATACAAAAGAGACTTCAGATACAGTATTAGGGACCACTTAGGTCTATATAAAAGAGACTTCAGATACAGTATTAGGGACCATTAAGGTCTATACAAAAGAGACTTCAGATACAGTATTAGAGGACTACTAAGGTCTATATAAAAGAGACTTCAGATACAGTATTAGGGGACCACTAAGGTCTATATAAAGAGACTTCAGATCCAGTATTAGGGGACCACTAAGGTCTATATAAAAGAGACTTCAGATACAGTATTAGGGGACCACTAAGGTCTATATAAAAGGGACTTTAGATACAGTATTAGGGGATCACTAAGGTCTATATAAAGAGACTTCAGATACAGTATTAGGGGACCACTAAGGTCTATATAAAAGGGACTTTAGATACAGTATTAGGGGATCACTAAGGTCTATATAAAAGAGACTTCAGATACAGTATTAGGGACCACTAAGGTCTATATAAAGAGACTTCAGATACAGTATTAGGGACCATTAAGGTCTATACAAAAGAGACTTCAGATACAGTATTAGGGACCACTTAGGTCTATATAAAAGAGACTTCAGATACAGTATTAGGGACCATTAAGGTCTATACAAAAGAGACTTCAGATACAGTATTAGAGGACTACTAAGGTCTATATAAAAGAGACTTCAGATACAGTATTAGGGGACCACTAAGGTCTATATAAAGAGACTTCAGATACAGTATTAGGG
The DNA here is from genome assembly GCA_013375575.1 of Percina caprodes. Classification (NCBI taxonomy): domain Eukaryota; kingdom Metazoa; phylum Chordata; class Actinopteri; order Perciformes; family Percidae; genus Percina; species Percina caprodes. Next base: position 813,223 of record JABXJD010000142.1, on the reverse strand, counting down.
GACCACTAAGGTCTATATAAAAGAGACTTCAGATACAGTATTAGGGGACCACTAAGGTCTATATAAAAGGGACTTTAGATACAGTATTAGGGGATCACTAAGGTCTATATAAAGAGACTTCAGATACAGTATTAGGGGACCATTAAGGTCTATATAAAAGGGACTTTAGATACAGTATTAGGGGACCACTAAGGTCCAAATAAAAGGGACTTTAGATACAGTATTAGGGGATCACTAAGGTCTATATAAAAGAGACTTTAGATACAGTATTAGGGGATCACTAAGGTCTATATAAAGAGACTTCAGATACAGTATTAGGGGACCATTAAGGTCTATATAAAAGGGACTTTAGATACAGTATTAGGGGACCACTAAGGTCCAAATAAAAGGGACTTTAGATACAGTATTAGGGGATCACTAAGGTCTATATAAAAGAGACTTCAGATGCAGTATTAGGGGATCACTAAGGTCTATATAAAAGAGACTTCAGATGCAGTATTAGGGGATCACTAAGGTCTATATAAAAGAGACTTCAGATACAGTACTAGAGGACCACTAAGGTCTATATAAAAGAGATTTCAGATACAGTATTAGGGACCACTAAGGTCTATATAAAAGAGATTTCAGATACAGTATTAGGGACCACTTATGTCTATATAAAAGAGACTTCAGATACAGTATTAGGGGACCACTAAGGTCTATATAAAAGAGACTTCAGATACAGTATTAGAGGACCACTAAGGTCTATATAAAGAGACTTCAGATACAGTATTAGGGACCACTAAGGTCTATACAAAAGAGACTTCAGATACAGTATTAGAGGACCACTAAGGTCTATATAAAAGAGATTTCAGATACAGTATTAGGGACCACTTAGGTCTATATAAAGAGACTTCAGATACAGTATTAGGGACCACTTAGGTCTATATAAAAGAGTCCAAATTGCACCATGTCATGTGACCTTTAAGACAAAAAATGATATTTTATATGAATCCAATTTTAACATATGTGACAGTGGCTTGTTGATCTTTACATTGTTAGTTTCCTATCGTGGGCTGGGACACATTCATACGGTTTGATAAAGGACTTATTGAACTTTAACTTATCATTGCACTCACAATAACGAGCGTAGCTGTCCTTAATTTAGGTCATCCTGTATGTCTCATCTCTGTTTGTCCTGCATCCACCGTGTGAACATACCAACTCTACAATGTAGGGGTGGCTCAGGTGACTAGACACTTTAAAAGCTCCATACTGCCAAAAAAATATATCTATTAAACTAGACATTTACACATACAGGTAAAAGCCAGTAAATTAGAATATTTTGAAAAACTTGATTTATTTCAGTAATTGCATTCAAAAGGTGTAACTTGTACATTATATTTATTCATTGCACACAGACTGATGCATTCAAATGTTTATTTCATTTAATTTTGATGATTTGAAGTGGCAGCAAATGAAAATCCAAAATTCCGTGTGTCACAAAATTAGAATATTGTGTAAGGGTTAAATTTTGAAGACACCTGGTGCCACAAAGTAATCAGCTGATTAACTCAAAACACCTGCAAAGGGCTTTAAATGGTCTCTCAGTCCAGTTCTGAAGCCTACACAAACATGGGGAAGACTTCAGATTTGACAGCTGTCCAAAAGGCGACCATCGACACATTGCACAAGGAGGGAAAGACACAAAAGGTTATTGCTGAAGAGGCTGGCTGTTCTCACAGCTCTGTGTCCAAACACATTAATAGAGAGGCAAAGGGAAGGAAAAACTGTGGTCAGAAAAAGTGTACAAGCGATAGGGATCACCGCGCCTAGTCAAGATTGTGAAAAAGGGTGTGGACAGCTGCTGGAGTCAGTGCTTCAAGATCCACCACCAAGAGACGCTTGAAAGACATGGGTTTCAACTGCCGCATACCTCGTGTCAAGCCACTGTTGACCAAGAAACAGCGCGAAAAGCATCTCACCTGGGCTAAGGAAAAAGAGCTGGACTGCTGCTGAGTGGTCCAAAGTCATGTTTTCTGACGAAAGCAAATTTTGCATTTCCTCTGGAAATCGAGGTCCCAGAGTCTGGAGGAAGACAGGAGAGGCACAGGATCCACGTTGCCTGAAGTCTAGTGTAAAGTTTCCACCATCAGTGATGGTTTGGGGTGCCATGTCATCTGCTGGTGTCGGTCCACTCTGTTTCCTGAGATCCAGGGTCAACGCAGCCGTCTACCAGCAAGTTTTAGAGCACTTCATGCTTCCTGCTGCTGACCTGCTCTATGGAGATGGAGATTTCAGGTTCCAACAGGACTTGGCGCCTGCACACAGCGCAAAATCTACCCGTGCCTGGTTTACGGACCATGGTATTTCTGTTCTAAATTGGCCAGCCAACTCCCTGACCTTAGCCCCATAGAAAATCTGTGGGGTATTGTGAAAAGGAAGATGCAGAATGCCAGACCCAAAAACGCAGAAGAGTTGAAGGCCACTATCAGAGCAACCTGGGCTCTCATAACACCTGAGCAGTGCCAGAAACTCATCGACTCCATGCCACGCCGCATTAATGCAGTAATTGAGGCAAAAGGAGCTCCAACCAAGTATTGAGTATTGTACATGCTCATATTTTTCATTTTCTTACTTTTCAGTTGGCCAACATTTCTAAAAACTCCCTTTTTTGTATTAGCCTTAAGTAATATTCTAATTTTGTGACACACGGAATTTTGGATTTTCATTTGTTGCCACTTCAAATCATCAAAATTAAATGAAATAAACATTTGAATGCATCAGTCTGTGTGCAATGAATAAATATAATGTACAAGTTACACCTTTTGAATGCAATTACTGAAATAAATCAAGTTTTTCAAAATATTCTAATTTACTGGCTTTTACCTGTATATGATTCACATTAACTATTTGAGGAATGGCTAAGTTAACAGGTGATTTGAATATTGTGATCATTAACAGAACATATGAATTTGATAAATAGACATATATATACAGGCAACATTTAATGTCTGTCTTTGAGGGCTAATATAGGTAGCGTAGAATCAACTTTGTTGAATGTCATTTGACTACCAGTTGCAAAATATATCACAATCTTAACTTCTGAAACACTCAAATCTCTCTTCACATTCTGTTGTGTTTGTTAGAATCCACAACCAAGCCAGGAATCAGACTCCTGGGACCGGACGCATTACAGTTTGTGTAGATTCACAACTAAAACTGTATACGCCTAAATACAGAAATATGATCTTTGTTTTTGTCAGATTTATGAATTTTTTTTGCGTGAACTTTATGAAGGAGCTTGCATTAGATTAGGCCATACGGGCACATATGGAGGAGGAATGGACCATAGCCAAAGCACCCCATTGTCTGTAACAGCCATAGTCAGGTCGCCCTCCCACACAACTTTTGAGACTTTGTGAGTTGTGCCAGATCATGTGATGCCTTCAAAACCTTCCTCTGAGCGAAGCCAAGCGGCCAGAGGTTTGATTGCTATGGTGAACAGGAGCGGGGGCTAAACAATGTTTTACTATAAGGTTACATATATTATATCTATTTGTTATATTATGTTATCTGATGTCCTTATCATTTCACCTGCAGCTATTTCTAGATAACTCTGTAAGTCTGGTCTGAAGTATGTGAGGTGACACATTCTCACTGCACATATACCAGTTAATGTTTTGGAAAGCATCCCACATAACAAAGCTCATTAGATTTTATTGGCCTAGATCATTTTTATGTCCTCTTTTAAATTAAAAAAATCCATTTAAGAATTGTATTTTTTTTGTAGGTATTAGTAAGTATTTTAAGTTTAAGAATGTACCTGCAATCTCTTGTCCTGTGGTCATTGTAGACGTGGCTTGACGTTTTCTTTGTCTGCCCCGTGCTAGAGGGGAAGGAGAGGGAAAAAAACAAATATTTCTTTACTTTTACAGAAGCAAATATTGTATTCTTGATGATTACAGATAAGTTGCAAACAATCAAATCAGGTCAATGAAAACATTCCACATGAAGTAATTTTATTCTGTCATTGATTGGATACAGTAACATGCAATTTCACTATCAAACACATTATCAAGTAATTGCAATATACCAAATTTGAAAATGCAGACCAAATACAACATAGTAACATGTTATAAAGTTTCACTGAAACTTACCTGACATCAGACGGCAGGAGACTCTGGGGCTTTCTGGATCAGCTGTGGTTTTTATATAATACTGCACATAGAAAGTGAAAGCATTAGATACACCAGAATAACAGGTTTCTGTATTTTACCTTCCTCATGAAACCAGTCTGGCTGGGTAACAACGCAAATAATTCCTCTTTGTTTGGTGTTCCAACCCTAGTTCTGATTAGACATCAAATGAAAAAATTATTAAAAGTTACAGACTTTTACGAACGAACAGTGACACATTACTTACATGACTAATTGCAGCATGTTAATGCTATGTGTTTACTTTTCCTTTCATATCGTCTTCTTGCTAGATGCAAAGGTGTATGTGTGTGTGTGTGTGTGTGTGTGTGTGTGTGTGTGTGTGTGTATATATATATATATATATATATATATATATATATATATATATATAGGATACCTATCTGGAGTGGATAAGGTGCATGAGACCTCGCTGCGTAACTCCAGAGCGAACCTTGTACCACAGGTGTATGTGTGGCACAATAGACAGAACTCATTCCCCACGATTGAAGGCTGCAGGGATTTTGTCAGTAGAAAGGGCTGGCTATCAATCTTATTACTACAGGAAGAAGTAGACGGTCGTTTGCATTTTAAAGCACATTTACACATCTTAATGCACTCCCAGTAGTGCGCATTGGGCGCGCAGTCTTCACCACTTCTGACCAGTACAGGTGCATCTGTTTAACCATAAAATTACCTAAAACTCTATCGTAATTCATTATTTATTTGGCTAATAACATCTCCATCAGCGTTTATCACATAAGCCGTATATCGATTGAAGGAAAATCCAGTGAGACTAAATGTATAAGCTTTGAGTCGATATTCATGAAATTCAATCAAATTTGACTCTTTCCATACGCCATTTTTCATTCGATATCTCTTAATTTGCATAAAAACGTGTGGATGGAAACATAGCTTCTATTTGTGATTAGTGCTGTATGAATTAACTTTACTGTGCAGCATGTGTTTGTTTTTAGTTCCATATCACTGGCAACGCCCTCCTAAACTGCAAAACCAACAACATGTTCTGTAAATGTCAGAATGTTCTCCAGCAGGTGGTAACACCCATGTGGACCAGCGCCAGCCTCTGTTCTTTTACACATCTATTTCTTATAAATGATTAATACATTCCTTCTTTCTTAAAGCTGACAGGAATCCTTTTCAGACTAAATTTGTTTTTCACATGCTCAAAGGATTATTAACGCACTGGTAAAAGAGAACATTGTTCGTGCCTCCGCGTTACTTGTTGCGAGCAAGTTGGTCTGGTTTTGTGTATGTTGTATTTTGGGCTGATATGGGCCTCATTGGGCCTTATTATTTGATCCTAGGTCAAAGCTCCCCTTCTTACCCAAACTCTTAGAAAATTGGGATTATCTGGTCCTCTGTGTCTTGTGTACGTCTCTCTATCAGTGTCTTTTGTTTGTTTGTTTGTTTGTGGGCGTTTGCGTGTCTGTTTTTGTGTGTCTTGAGCTGCGAGCTCCGTTCCTGCTGTTGTGTTTTTGTTAGGTCCCCCCCCCACCGTCTTTCCTCTCTGTGAATCTTATAATTTTTTATTTGGTCCTGGGTCGTGTTCCTATGTCCCAGTGTATTGTTTAATTGTTTTGAATATAAATAAAAAAATAAAAAAACATTTGATTACAAAAAATAAATCTGGTGAAAGTGTGTTTCCATCCAACGGCTTCAAAGCATATAAAACCTGTGGTGATGACGTCACATGACGCTGTTTTAGGATCAAATTGTTATATGGAATTGATTTTAGACATTTTAAGGTGTTTTCATTCATTTTCGGACTGAATCGCACAACATTCAAACATTTGTGAACAAAGTTTTTCTAGACATTTAATTTGCATAAAAGCAAAGCCTTGCTGATTGGATAATAACAGCATCATAGCGTCAAAGATGGAAGAATTAATCTGAAGTTGAGTTCATGTGTGTTATTGTCAGAGTCTCAGCTCCCTGCTGACATATCACATCCCAAAAGTTCCCGTTTGTTTGTTTTTCAAATATTTTAACCTCCATATTATATGTTTAATACGTGTGTTTTTAAGAAAGAGAAAGCAAAAGTGTGTTTGCACTGAAGATGTTTGGCTCACAACAGCCTGGTTTTGCTTTTACTTCAATCATGGCCGCTAACAAATGCACACACACACACACACACACACACACACACACACACACACACACACACACACACAGTTTTGAGGTACGTAAACTTCTATCGAGCTTCTACTGAGCTTCTATCGTATAATTTATAAAAGAATAATTTTCTTCTCAAAACATAAACGTTAGAAACCTGATGAAATCAAAGATGAAGTACACCTGAAAAGCTCGTTATGTAGCTTTATGTATAAAACCCTCATGGTGTCTGATCAGGTTGATTAACATCTCTCTCCTGCTCTCTGCAGGTTGGTTTGATCCTGAGCACAGCTGCAATCAGCCTGATGATGTCGGCTCTGCAGAGAATCAGATGTTAGCAGCACAGTGACGATGATGATGATGGTGATGATGATGGTGATGATGATGGTGATGGTGCCCCACTTCTGAAGCTGCTGGTGAATATTGCACGTACACCATTCATGCTGGAGAGGGATGTTTTGACATGGGTGCTGTTCTGCAGTGGAACCACTGGATGGCAGCGTCTTACAGACAAAATCTCAATGACTCAAATAAAAGTGTAACCAACGTTTTTTTCTTAGTTTTGACATTTTCTGGTTTTGGTTGTGCTAAAAACAACACATCATACATCTAAATTAGACCTGGATCCTGTTTAAACATTTTCACAAATAGAACCAGTATGATTTGTGCATCGGCTTCAATACTTCACCAAATTAATACTTTTTATATGACGGAATATAAACAGCTGAATGATTGTTTAAGTGAACCGTAAAGATACAAAATACCTTTTTGAACTTTTTGGCTAATTTATTAATTTGTTTATCTTTCAATACAAAAAATAAAAATTACTTATATTTCATTTAGGGGGAAACCATGGCCAGATCACTTCTAACTGGTCTTTAATAATACCCATCTCCCTGCCTCTATGGGAATTTAACATAGGGGGTGTATACTTATGCCCCTGTATTTTAACATAGGGGGTGTATACTTATGCCCCTGTATTTTAACATAGGGGGGTGTATACTTATGCCCCTGTATTTTAACATAGGGGGTGTATACTTATGCCCCTGTATTTTAACATAGGGGGTGTATACTTATGCCCCTGTATTTTAACATAGGGGTGTATACTTATGCCCCTGTATTTTAACATAGGGGGTGTATACTTATGCCCCTGTATTTTAACATAGGGGGTGTATACTTATGCCCCTGTATTTTAACATAGGGGTGTATACTTATGCCCCTGTATTTTAACATAGGGGTGTATACTTATGCCCCTGTATTTTAACATAGGTGTATACTTATGCCCCTGTATTTTAACATAGGGGGTGTATACTTATGCCCCTGTATTTTAACATAGGGGGTGTATACTTATGCCCCTGTATTTTAACATAGGGGGTGTATACTTATGCCCCTGTATTTTAACATAGGGGGGTGTATACTTATGCCCCTGTATTTTAACATAGGGGGTGTATACTTATGCCCCTGTATTTTAACATAGGGGTGTATACTTATGCCCCTGTATTTTAACATAGGGGTGTATACTTATGCCCCCTGTATTTTAACATAGGGGTGTATACTTATGCCCCTGTATTTTAACATAGGGGGTGTATACTTATGCCCCTGTATTTTAACATAGGGGTGTATACTTATGCCCCTGTATTTTAACATAGGGGGTGTATACTTATGCCCCTGTATTTTAACATAGGGGTGTATACTTATGCCCCTGTATTTTAACATAGGGGGTGTATACTTATGCCCCTGTATTTTAACATAGGGGGTGTATACTTATGCCCCTGTATTTTAACATAGGGGTGTATACTTATGCCCCTGTATTTTAACATAGGGGGTGTATACTTATGCCCCTGTATTTTAACATAGGGGGGTGTATACTTATGCCCCTGTATTTTAACATAGGGGGTGTATACTTATGCCCCTGTATTTTAACATAGGGGGGTGTATACTTATGCCCCTGTATTTTAACATAGGGGTGTATACTTATGCCCCTGTATTTTAACATAGGGGGTGTATACTTATGCCCCTGTATTTTAACATAGGGGGGTGTATACTTATGCCCCTGTATTTTAACATAGGGGGGTGTATACTTATGCCCCTGTATTTTAACATAGGGAGGTGTATACTTATGCCCCCCCCCCCTGTATTTTAAGGAAGAACATTTATTTATTTATGAAACATTATTCATTCACAAAGAAAATTTGTGTCCTTAAAAGGTTGACTTTTCCTAAATTCTTTGAATTAAGGCATTAGGATCAATTTCCAAAAGATGTTTTTTTTTTCCTCTTTTTAATCAACTTTAGCCGGGGGTAAAGCCACTGTATGGAACGGATCTGACACTTTACTGCAACACAAACTCATGTATTTCTTCAGGATGATGAGTGCAGAGTTGGACACTAGGAAGATGTTTTTTACATCCATCTGCTGAAGGGGAAAGTTTCTCTGTGCTCACCTTAAGTCTCAGTTTACGTACCTTCATGATTTACCAACATCACAACGTGGTGCAAAATAATAATAATGTTTACTTTATTAATCCTACAAGGAAATTATAATTTACACTCTGTTGTTATTACACACAGGCCTGAACTACACACACATGTTCAGGTCCTATACATGCACTAATGGAGAGATGTCAGAGTGGGGGGGGCTGCCCATGGAAAGGCGCCCCGAGCAGTTGGGGGTTCGGTGCCTTGCTCAAGAGCACCTTGGCAGTGCCCAGAAGATGAACTGGACCCTCTCCAGCTACCAGTCCACCACCATATTTTGGTTCGAACGGGGACTTGAACCAGCGACCCTCCGGCTCCCAACCCAACTCCCTACGAACTGAGCTACTGTCACCCCAAAATGCAACTTCCTCAAGTGTGACGTGGCAACAACAAAGCTCCGGGTCATACGTAGATCTGTGTACCAGACACAAATTCATCTTCAAAGCCAAGTATTTGTTACACACCTAAAGAAAAAGGTCCTTCACTTGGTAACGTTACGCTGTAAAGACTCTGGTGCATTCTTCTTCTCGTCTATGTGAATAAACTTGTCCTCTATAAAGAGGAAGGTGTTCCCAGTGGAACAAGTTGAGACATGTTCCAGACGTGCAAGCTATTGCTCTTTATCTAAATAAAATAAAGAAATAAATCCATGCCACATATGAAGCTTGGGTAGTTTTAAAGGTAGCATTTATCTCTAGGATCAGAGTTTAATGAGAAGCAGTCCGGACTGGCTCGGACAGATAAAAAGCTAAACTCGATCGAATGTGAGGTTGCATATTGTGAGTTGTGTTAGTAATTACAGTCTTTTGCCAATTGAATTGCAGCTGTAATCTAAATAGGCTTACAGAGAAACACTCACAATTAGCAGTTTTATAATTACCACTGCATCCCCCCACTTAATTACTAACAATTTGTCTCTGGGAGAGCTATTGTTAATCTGCAGTCTAGCAAGGAGTGATTAGAACAACAGTCTTTGTTTTACATCCATTTCAGTTCTCTTCCCAGGTGTTCTATCATACACTACACCCTCTCCCAAACCACTTTAATCTAAAGCAGAGCAGAATGAGACAGCGGGAAGGGTTTCTCATGATAACAGGTATGACACATGAGACCGTGAGGGACTGTATGCATAGGCGCCGATTTATGTTGTCCTCACGGAGCGCATGCCCTTTAAAGGTCCCATGACATGGTGCTCTTTGGATGCTTTTACATAGACCTTAGTGGCCCCTAATACTGTATCTGAAGTCTCTTTTATATAGACCTTAGTGGTCCCTAATACTGTATCTGAAGTCTCTTTATATAGACCTTAGTGTTCCCCTAATACTGTATCTGAAGTCTCTTTTATATAGACCTTAGTGGTCCCTAATACTGTATCTGAAGTCTCTTTTATATAGACCTTAGTGGTCCCTAATACTGTATCTGAAGTCTCTTTATATAGACCTTAGTGTTCCCTAATACTGTATCTGAAGTCTCTTTTATATAGACCTTAGTGGTCCCTAATACTGTATCTGAAGTCTCTTTTATATAGACCTTAGTGGTCCCTAATACTGTATCTGAAGTCTCTTTTATATAGACCTTAGTGGTCCCTAATACTGTATCTGAAGTCTCTTTTATATAGACCTAAGTGGTCCCTAATACTGTTTCTGAAGTCTCTTTTATATAGACGTTAGTGGTCCCTAATACTGTATCTGAAGTCTCTTTTATATAGACCTTAGTGGTCCCCTAATACTGTATCTGAAGTCTCTTTTATATAGACCTTAGTGGTCCCCTAATACTGTATCTGAAGTCTCTTTTATATAGACCTTAGTGGTCCCCTAATACTGTATCTGAAGTCTCTTTTATATAGACGTTAGTGGTCCCTAATACTGTATCTGAAGTCTCTTTTATATAGACCTCAGTGGTCCCTAATACTGTATCTGAAGTCTCTTTTATATAGACCTTAGTGGTCCCTAATACTGTATCTGAAGTCTCTTTTATATAGACCTTAGTGGTCCCTAATACTGTATCTGAAGTCTCTTTTATATAGACCTTAGTGGTCCCTAATACTGTATCTGAAGTCTCTTTTATATAGACCTTAGTGGTCCCCTAATACTGTATCTGAAGTCTAGTTCTAAGTCTGTAGCTTTTGAGGAGGAGAAAGGGGGCAGGGTGGAGGCTGGGTTCAATATTCAATTCAACTTTATTTATAGTATCAATTCATAACAAGAGTTATCTGGAGACACTTTACAGATAGAGTAGGTCTAGACAACACTCTATAATTTACAAGAACCCAACAGTTCTAGTAGTTTCCTCCAGAGCAAGCAACAGTGGGACAGTGGCGAGGAAAAACTTCCTTTTAGGCAGAAACCTGGGACAGACCCAGACCCAGACCCAGACCCAGGCTCTTGGTAGGTGGTGTCTGACGTCCGGTTGGGGTTAGAATGAAGAGTGGCAATAACAGTCACAAAAAATAGTAGATTCTAGTAGTTCTTTGTGGTAGTTCATGGCATAGCAGGGAATTGTGCGGCATTACAAGGCCCAGCAGGATGTAGCAGGATGAAAACGGCATCGCAGGACGAGTAGCGGGACCATGGTGGGTAGCCATAATGTGTCTCTCTCTCTCTCTTGGCCGATTTGGAATCTTCCCCTTATGAGGTCATAAGGGGGAAAGGTTACCTCCTCTTTCTCTGCTTTGCTCGCCCAGAGAACTTGGCCCACCCATGAGAGAGAGACATCATGTCTTTCAAACAAGCAAAGCATGGCAGTTGGTCAAGGCCACCCCGTCAGACTCCACCTTACAGTATTACAGTATTATTTTATTTTTCAAATTTTGGATTAGTATTTTGCAACAGGAAAGAAAAAGGGAATCACACTATATTTCAGAAAACAGGCTGATTGGTATAAGACACAGGTGAAAACAAAATTCTAGGAAAAATCATGAAATACTGCTAAAGATGGGGATATTTCTAAATGTGTAAATGTATTTCTGTTGTATTGTCTAGGCACTGCTGTTGTTCCAGTGATACTCTGAATGCATTTGTATGTTTATGTCCCAAATTATGTCTGTACTCATATTAAATTAGTGCAAAACAATGTTCAAACAAGATGTAATTTGCTAGAAAGGAGCCATTGAGCGTTAATTAGAAAACACTTCTGCACATGCAGAGCTGACGAAACAAACGACTGAAAGAGTCACACTCCATCTTTCAGTGGAAATCCTGAGCCTCATCAGTTTTCTGTTGATGGAAAATATATTCAAATCGACTGAGCGGTCTATGCACTTCACTGATTGATGTGCTGTTCCCAGACACTATGAGCAACACTGTGATTCCTCTGACAAACATTTAAGACATTTTCCTTATGAACTGCTGCTGAACTTTCTTCACATCTGTCCTCGTTCCATCCCAATGATTCACTCGTTATCAGTCAGTTGTCAGAAGAGATGTTCTCTTGTTTGGCTTATTTGGCTTGAAATATGAGTGTGTGTGTGTGTGTGTGTGTGTGTGTGTGTGTGTGTGTGTGTGTGTGTGTGTGTGTGTGTGTGTGTGTGTGTGTGTGTGTGTGTGTGTGTGTGTGTGTGTGTGTGTGTGTGTGTGTGTGTGTGTGTGTGTGTGTGTGTGTGCTCTGTTGACAAGACAGCCACAATAGAGCTGACTAATGCAGAAATAGACTGCAGGCTAAGCTTCTTTTTCAAGAAATGTCTTGAAATGTGAAGGGTGCATTCTGTGGCCCGTTCCTACAATATTTATATCTCCTTCTGTATCCGGTGACGTAGAAATGTGCGTCACCAGTTTTAAGTACACACTTACTCCCACACGCAAAAAATTTACATAAACATATTAAGAAGAGGAAATGATGTTGCAATTCCACTGCGCCTCCTAATAAAACGCTAATTCTGATAACACTTTCTTTTGAGAGCTTAATGTGTGTGTGTGTGTGTGTGTGTGTGTGTGTGTGTGTGTGTGTGTTCATCGTTTTTTAGTGGGTAAAACAGATGTGTGTGTTTGTCTCTGGCGATAATGACTTCCTCAGACACAGCTCATTATGTCAGCAGGGAGGGATGTGGAGGAAAGAAAAACAGACATCAGACCTGCAGTTATATGAGAACGTTTGGACAGAAATCATATATATATGTATATATATATATATATATATATATATATATATATATATATATATATATATATATACACATACATATATATATGAAGACGCGCTCTACCAGTAGTCCACCAAGGCACCAAAGTAAATGAAAGTTCTGTGTTTGAATCTTTCTTTCTGTGGAGAGTTTGTATGTTCTCCCCATGTCCTCCGGGTGCTTCGGTCCCCCCCCCACCATCAACAAACATGTACTAGGTTTGTACTACACATTTTGTGAGTTAGTAAAGTTGCAACGATTTGGCCTTGGTTTGGTTCAGTTTGGTTTCAGACCTGGAAAAATCCAAACATACCAAATTGCGTTTAAAATCAGCCAAGAACGTCCAGCCCTCTTATTGGTCGGATATGTCTGGGGGCGGGAGCACGAAAGTAAATACAAGAAGAAGGTCCTGTGAAAGGTGCCCCGATCAGTTGGGTGTTTGGTGCCTTGCTCAAGAGCACCTTGGCAGTGCCCAGGTGAACTGGCACCTCTCCAGCTACCAGTCCACCACCATACTTTGGTCCGAACCAGTGACCCTCCGGTTCCCAGCCTCGCTCCCTACCAACTGAGCTACTGCCCCCCATGATGGTGTGTATTGAAATTCTAGCTGGGGGCGTTTTTTTTTTTTCCTTGTCGCTTTAATAAAAAATAAAAAATAAGCGAAGCATGGTGGCCCATTGGTTATTGCTGTGGCCTCACAGCAAGAAGGTTCTGGTTTCAAATCCAGGTCGTTCCAGTCTTTTCTGTGTGGAGTTTGTACGCTTTCCCCAGGTTTGCATGCTTTGGTTGTACTAGGTTCTCCAGTCAGTGCCCTTGATCAAGGCGCTGGCTCAGACCTGGAGTTGGTCCCCGGGTGCTGTAAATGCTGCCCACTGCTCTCTTGAGAGATGGGTAAAATGTAGAGAATGAATTTTGCAACATGTATTTGACAATAAAGTACCTTTACCTTAATGAGACAGGGAGAACAGTGACTAAATTCAATGTTACTTTATAATAATAATAATAAATAGAATTTATTAGGGATGAGCCGGATACTCGGCTGAAACGAGTATCCGGTACGGATAAAGCACTTTTGCCGAATACAAGTATTATACGAGTAATATGAGTCAATATCTGTACTCGGATTGGGTAGCGGACCGTGCGCCCCCCCGCCCACACACACGCTCTGCTCACTCACGCATAACTCGGAGAAGTGAACAGCTCTCTCTCTCTCTCTCTCTCTCTCTCTCTCTCTCTCTCTCTCTCTCTCTCTCTCTCTCTCTCTCTCTCTCTCTCTCTCTGTCTCTCTCTCTCTCTCTCTCTCTGTCTCTCTCTCTCTCTCTGTCTCTCTCTCTCTCTGTCTCTCTCTCTCTCTCTGTCTCTCTCTGTCTCTCTCTCTCTCTCTCTCTCTCTCTCTCTCTGAGGTCCGTGGGTCTTTTCCGTTAACTTTTAGGGTTTCTTCAGCTTCAGGTTTGTTTTTTACTTCGGTAAATATACATAGATAGAGATAATGCTGTACTCGCTCATCCCTAGAATTTATATAGCGCTTTTCACAAACTCAAAGCCATTATCACAGGGGACAGATCAGACAAAGCCTGTAGAGGCTGCACAAACAGTGTACTCCCTTAATTACACATGGGGGGGGGGGTAAAACTTCCATACCCGCTGTGTCTTGGAGAAGCAGAATGTATTTACACCTTCTTTAATATCTGGTCTCAAATCGCTAGATTTCAATCCGTCTTCAAATATAGTTATGACCACACACACTGGGCATGTGCGTGTCGGTGTAAACAGGATGCAGATTGTCTGACGTTATTCATCGGTGGACAATCCAAGGGGGTAAGCGAGCGTCCGGAAAGCCTACCTCCTACGGGGAGATTCTGAGGCTAACAAGCCATCACTAGGCGTTAGCATCCCATTGACTCCCATTCATCTTGGCGCCACTTTGACAGCAAATAACTTTACATCTGAAGCGTTTAAAGACTATTTGTACGACAATGTATAAAAGGCTCCATTACCTTGTAGCTCACGTTATGGCTCCATAGCAGTTTTGTTTTTATAAAAATAGGCTAACAATTGTAACCTCTTGACTTACTGTTGCACAATAGTTAAATTACCATATAGTCAGGAGAAGCTTGCAGACATTCGGGGGGACGTGGAGGCATACAGTCAAAATGACAAAATAATTAATCAGAATATTTACCAAAAGTTGCTCCTACTCTCATGGACAGCTCCTACTCACGCTGTCCGTCTCTGCTGATTGGGAATGATTGAGATTTCTCTTGCACAGCTACCAGAAGACTTACAGCTTTCAGATCTACGTCTTCCAGCTCAGTTGGAGGCTGCGCGGTAACGCTCAGCATCACCGGGAAAGAGCTTCTAATGGACTCCACTGGGCTCCGTTAGAAGTCTACAGCGTCGCTTTGTCCATTTCTTTAACTGTCTAATAAACTGAAAAACCCCAACTTGGGTTGGGTTCACTTGGAGTAAAAATAAATTGAAAATACAGAAAATACTTATACAACAACGCTTAGAGTAAGAGTAGGGATTCACTATCTTGGAGCGAGGACGAAGTCAAACTGTAACGTAAAGGTCTGTAAGCATCCTAACTGATCAGACTGGCTCACAGGCTTCGTCATTTCTACAAGGTCCAGACCACAAAGCAAGCCCGGCGTTTTCAAACCAAAACGGGGGCAGCAGCGTTTCCAAATGTCTCCGTTTAGGGGCTCAGAAACGCCGGATGGGCAAGATTTTCATTTTTTAAACCAAAACATAGTAGTGTGGATGAAGCCCAGAGGGCATTTTATGAAGTAGAGCCTGGCAATATAAGAAGAAGTAATTTGATACAAAGGTCATAAAACACACCCTTTGTATGACTTTAACCTTCATGTTGTCTTCATGTTGTCCTTATGTTGTCCTCATGTTGTCTTCATGTTGTCCTTATGTTGTCCTCATGTTGTCTTCATGTTGTCTTCATGTTGTCCTCATGTTGTCTTCATGTTGTCTTCATGTTGTCCTCATGTTGTCTTCATGTTGTCCTCATGTTGTCTTCATGTTGTCTTCATGTTGTCTTTATGTTGTCTTTATGTTGTCTTTATGTTGTCCTCATGTTGTCCTCATGTTGTCTTCATGTTGTCTTCATGTTGTCTTCATGTTGTCTTTATGTTGTCCTCATGTTGTCCTCATGTTGTCTTCATGTTGTCTTTATGTTGTCCTCATGTTGTCTTCATGTTGCCCTCATGTTGTCCTCATGTTGTCTTCATGTTGTCTTTATGTTGTCTTTATGTTGTCCTCATGTTGTCTTCATGTTGCCCTCATGTTGTCCTCATGTTGTCCTCATGTTGTCTTCATGTTGTCCTTATGTTGTCCTCATGTTGTCTTCATGTTGTCTTCATGTTGTCCTCATGTAGTCTTCATGTTGTCCTCATGTTGTCCTCATGTTGTCCTCATGTTGTCTTCATGTTGCCCTCATGTTGTCCTCATGTTGTCTTCATGTTGTCCTCATGTTGTCCTCATGTTGTCTTCATGTTGTCCTCATGTTGTCCTCATGTTGTCTTTATGTTGTCTTCATGTTGTCCTCATGTTGTCTTCATGTTGTCCTCATGTTGTCTTCATGTTGTCTTCATGTTGTCTTTATGTTGTCTTTATGTTGTCTTTATGTTGTCCTCATGTTGTCCTCATGTTGTCTTCATGTTGTCTTCATGTTGTCTTCATGTTGTCTTTATGTTGTCCTCATGTTGTCCTCATGTTGTCTTCATGTTGTCTTTATGTTGTCCTCATGTTGTCTTCATGTTGCCCTCATGTTGTCCTCATGTTGTCCTCATGTTGTCTTCATGTTGTCCTTATGTTGTCCTCATGTTGTCTTCATGTTGTCTTCATGTTGTCCTCATGTAGTCTTCATGTTGCCCTCATGTTGTCCTCATGTTGTCCTCATGTTGTCCTCATGTTGTCTTCATGTTGTCCTTATGTTGTCCTCATGTTGTCTTCATGTTGTCCTCATGTTGTCTTCATGTTGTCCTCATGTTGTCTTCATGTTGTCTTCATGTTGTCTTTATGTTGTCTTTATGTTGTCCTCATGTTGTCCTCATGTTGTCTTCATGTTGTCTTCATGTTGTCTTCATGTTGTCTTTATGTTGTCCTCATGTTGTCCTCATGTTGTCTTCATGTTGTCTTTATGTTGTCCTCATGTTGTCTTCATGTTGCCCTCATGTTGTCCTCATGTTGTCTTCATGTTGTCTTTATGTTGTCTTTATGTTGTCCTCATGTTGTCTTCATGTTGCCCTCATGTTGTCCTCATGTTGTCCTCATGTTGTCTTCATGTTGTCTTTATGTTGTCCTCATGTTGTCTTCATGTTGCCCTCATGTTGTCCTCATGTTGCCCTCATGTTGTCTTCATGTTGTCCTCATGTTGTCTTCATGTTGTCCTCATGTTGCCCCCATGTTGTCCTCATGTTGCCCTCATGTTGTCTTCATGTTGTCTTCATGTTGTCCTCATGTTGTCTTCATGTTGTCTTCATGTTGCCCTCATGTTGTCCTCATGTTGTCCTCATGTTGTCTTCATGTTGTCCCCATGTTGCCCTCATGTTGTCCTCATGTTGTCCTCATGTTGTCTTCATGTTGTCCTCATGTTGCCCCCATGTTGTCCTCATGTTGCCCTCATGTTGTCTTCATGTTGTCTTCATGTTGTCCTCATGTTGTCTTCATGTTGTCTTCATGTTGCCCTCATGTTGTCCTCATGTTGTCCTCATGTTGTCTTCATGTTGTCCCCATGTTGCCCTCATGTTGTCCTCATGTTGTCCCCATGTTGTCCCCATGTTGTCCTCATGTTGTCCTATATCAATGTTCTTTTTAATTCCCCAAAATAACATGATTGATTCCACACAACGCTCTTTGCCAAGTACAAATCTCTACTTTCATTAATTTTGGGGCGTCTTATTCAATTTTATAGCATTTGAAACCAAATTGAAGTGTTTTTGAAATAGTATTGAGAGTAAAAGTTGACATATTCCAGTCTGTGATTAACCATCAACATCCATTCCTTTAATTTTAGTTTAAATAAATCCTAATTTTCTAATTAGGGTAAATGAGGTTCATTGACCATAAATTCCAAAAAAAGAACTGTAAAACTAAAGTTAATAAGTACATAGTAACTATAGTTACTATAAAATATTTTAGGTAAGTATATAATAGTGTTACAGAGTGTTAAACGTCAAATAAAGTGACAGACATTGAAAACAGTGTTGAAAAAAGGGACAAAAACGTAAAAAAAGCGTCAAAAGTGTTGACTTTCAATTTTGACGGGAAGACAACACGAGGGTTAAAAACGGTTACTTTCATCCTCAGTGATGAACCTGTGGTCTTCTCCCTTCTACACCGTAAAACACACAGCTGTGGTGGTAAAAGAGACATTTTGCCGCAGACATCAGGCGTGCGCCTCTCCTCAGACACCCGGCTGATTTTAGCAGATTATTCCACATCGAGGTGATTAGGACGGTGCGGTTTCCCAGCCGCGGTGGCGTCTGCAGCTGTCTAACAGCATTACAGGCACCAGGGGATCAGACAGCAGAGATCAGCCATAAATCTGAGAGAAACGTCATCATCGATCTGTGGACGGGGGTCACAACCTCCTGGAGGGTGGAGAGGGGGTGGGGGTGTTACATTAATTAACAGGAAGTACTTTGGGGGAAAGCTGTCCCGTGGCGATTGGGTCTGACTTGGTGAAATTGGAGGTACCCCCCTCCTGCCTTTGTTAGAGACAGGGATTTGACAGGAGGGTGGGTGGGTGAGGGGGGTAGATAAGGAAGAGGGAGGCAGAAGGAGTTGGGGGAAGGGGGGAGGGAGGGAAGGAGGGGGGGGCCCATCTGCCACCGAGCGTGCTGGGTCAAAAGGCTTTTGTTGTGAAGGACCGATGAGACAGATAGATGGTCGTTGTCACCAACCGCTGGTTTAATCAAGTGAAAGTGTCCCAGCGTGGAACATGTCTCCCCCACCCCCACCTCACCACTGCTACCATTTCAACACACACACACACACACACACACACACACACACACACACACACACACACACACACACAGTGACAGTGAGCTACAATGCACCACACACGGTGACATGTAATGATTCTCTTTCTTCAGTTAATAACTGAGTCTGGCTGAATGGATTGAATGAGCCGAGCTTTTTCAGAAATCAATCAAGAGATCAGAAATGTGCATATAAATTGGATATTTATCAATTTATTTCTGCTAATGTGAAGTCCGAAAATACAGAGTGTCTCCTCAATGCATCCTGGGAAATTTCTGGGTCTCTGTGGCCTTTAATTTGTTTTATTTTGCACTGTATTTGGGATATTTATAGACTCAGATAGTAGCAGCCTCTCATCTCCCACTGCCACCTCGACCCGAATTCAATCATCAACCCCTGCGATGCAAGCCTTGTGCGCATGCGTGTTCTCTAATTAAAGCAGCAGCGTCAAGCAGAAATGACAGAGGAAGTTAGGCGAAGGGACCTTCAGAATAAAACCACAATTTTTAGACAACAGAAAACAGCAAATCAAATCATCAACCCTCACTGACAATCATTTTTAAAAAATGACACGCAGCTTTGTATAATAACGATAACATGTTTTTGTTTTACAGTTTATTTTAACATTTTAATAAAAATAATTATTTCCACTTCAATTAAATATAGAATAAAAAGCCTTTATTGTCATTAAACACGAGTACACAGTACCTGTGCAATGAAATTGGAGCAATCCCTTTTCAGTGTTGACACAAAAATATAAGAAATATAAGATAACAATATAAAATATCAAAAATATAAAGTCAAAAATATAAAGTGTAGGCAGTGCAGAGAAAGAGGGGGCTGGTGCACAGTCCTGAGTCCGGAGAGCAGCTGCATACATGTAGAAAATAGCTTTGAATACACATTGTGTAAAAAGTCCAGTGTGCAACATGTTTAGTTGTTTATTATGAAAATTGGTGTTGCTTGTCCTTTTTTAATGAATATTTACCACCTCCATCTATTATCACATACATTTTACATTATACTTGCATGAGCTGGGGTAGGTGCGCCATATTCATGCACCATCTTGACATACGTTAGCTGCTGAGGGACATACAGGACGTACTGCTCTGCCTTTCACGTTTTTGCTGCCACATGATAAGTTTGAAGAAGGAGACATGGAGGACCTCATGTATTAAAAATCCAGATTTCAGGAACAGGAGTCTTCTTGATTTATATCTAAAAGAGCAAGAGACCGCCTTTCTGAAGCGTGAAGGCTACCGTAGCTGTGATACGTCCTTTGAACTGCGTGGTGCGAGAGAGTTAATTGGATATATGATCTTAACACTAGATGGGAGACATTCCTACACATTGGACCTTTAAGGTGCCAGTCGGCACCTGCCTTTTGCAGAGAATTGCTGCAATTTTGCTCCCTGTGGTTTGAAATATTTCATTTTTTCATTCTTTGACACCTAGAAATTAGCTTGAAACATCATCATAAAAGTCATGTTGAACTACTATTTTGATAATTCAAGTGATCTGATTAAAAAGATGAATACTTCATTGATCCACTTCAGGGAAATTGATAAAGTTGTTGATGCTCACAGTCAAAGGTAATGCAAAAATAAAAGTAAGAAACAGTAAATTGTGATGTTCATCTTTTTCATTGTCTTACATTTTTTATAAAGCAACCAATTCATTAAAAAATAATTAGATTAATCTCTGAAAATTGTTTTATTGTAAATTGCAGCCTTAAAAAACAAAGAAATTTTAAATAAGTGCAACATTGATGGATGGATGGATGGAGAGGGATAGATAGAAAGATAATGATAGATAGATATATATATATATATATAGAGAGAGATAGAGATAGATAGATAGTTAGGTAGATAGATGGATATATGTATGTATGTATGTATGTATATATATATATATAGAGAGAGAGAGAGATGGATGGATGGATGGAAATTCTCATTCGACATGGCTCGTTTAAAACACACACATAACAGCAGCTGTACACTGCCGTACAGACTCTATTTTGAAAGGGCCAACCGGAAGTGTCCGTTCCCATCGAGTCTTTGCTGACACAGGCTCCTGGAGCGCCAGGCAGCAGCAGTAGGTGCTGTGTCCCAGCATCAGATCACACCCAACGGGGCTGCAGCGCGTCGCTCCTCCGGCACCAACCCCACCATGACTCCCGGGCTTAGAACCGCAATCTGAGCTGCAGTGAGGACGGAACCCGCGGAGGACTCTGAGCATCGGACCGGGGACAAATACGCGCGCACACTCACACACACACACACACACACACACACACACACGCGCGCGCGCGCGGGGAGACGAACATTGCAGCGACCAGCAGCCAGAAAGAGGAATCGCCGACCTAGGCGAACTCCACCGCGCCGCGGATTTGCGCTTCAACTTCAACAGAAACGCGTCCCACACGGACACCCGCAACACAAGAAACAATCCGCGAGTCATTACAAGCCAAATAAAATGTCGTCGGCCAAGGACAGCGGGCATTACGCCAACTATGTGGGACCGTACCGCTTGGAGAAGACGCTGGGGAAAGGACAGACAGGTTAGTGAAAGCCTCCTCTCTGAAACCCTCCAGATGCGGATGATGCTGTCAGGACTCCCAGCATCACCGCGCCAGGCTCGCTGACATCATGTTGGCTTGTTTTTTAATTTATTATTCTCATTATTATTTATTTTTCTTCTTGGCATCCGCGCTGTTGTGAATGTGCCGATGCGGGAAATGGGAAGTGCAGAAATGCGTGATAAGTGCGGATGTTTCTGGTGGATGCGGCTATGCTGAATGCTGGGAGAGATGCCGCTCTCATGATCATGATGACGGTGATGATGATGCTGATGATGATGATGATGATGGTGGTGGTGGTGTTAGTGTTCCTTTAATCCTTGTTGTCAGGCAGAGAGGGCTCCGTGATAATGGGCCCTTGTGATTTTTTTCTTGTCTCTTTAATTCCATCTGCTGAAGCTTCTCTCTCTGCAGAAGAGGCAGAGCAGTGATGGTGCACTGTCACACACACACACACACACACACACACACACACATCACACATTGGTGCATATTTTGTTTTCACTAGTTTGTAACGGGCCGGTTGCTTGGTCTCCAGTATTGGTGCTTGGAGCTTTCTTAAGAACCATTGTACCCTCTGACATAACTCATATATTAATAATTAATATCCAACGCTGTCCAAACTTCTCCAAACCCCAAGTTCATTGGGTACCCAGAATCCAAGTGTAAAGCAGATTGGATGAATGGTTCTCGGGATATTTGAAAGAAAAACACACACACACACACACACACACACACAGGCTTCCGATTCATAGTTAGACGGTGCCGGCTGGCAGATATTCTGCTACACTGATAGGCCCAACCCTACCGTACGTCACACATTACGTTGATGTCCAGCACTGGCTATAAGTGCAGTTGTCAGTATTTCATGAGTCATTTTGGAGGACATCGGTTACATTTTTCTTGGGATTGTTTTAGTGTTGATTCAACTTCATGGTCATTCTGGAGGCTGGAGATTGTTGACTGACATCTTACAGAAACTTATGCACACCAATTCGTACAATACCCTATGAAATTAGGCGACCGCTGGCCGGTCACATGAGGACTCGTCACCGGCATAGCGGTCAAGTTTAGCGGTCTTCAGCTGAGAAAAGTGGACTTTGAGCCGGGTACAGAGCACCGGAGGGGACGGTCGCTTCAGATGTAGGTCCAATGAGACAACCTGTAGGGGGACGAAGAGGGAAAAGTTACATAAAATACCTTTAAATCTCATCCCCAGGACTAGGGCTGTCCCCTCTTAGTCGATTAGTCGACCAATCTGTGGTTTTGGTCTTAGTCGACTAAGATTTCTTTAGTTTATAAGTCATTTCTTTATGGTTATTCATGCTTAATTACTCATTTCCAAGAAACTTATGAGCACATTTCTGGTGAGCACAATATTTAAAGTGATGCTTTTTCTGGATAAATTGTGTAGAAACTCAGTTTTATAGATGGTTAATTAACTATATTTATATTGTGCTTTTCTAGACTAAACCACCTCTCACAGCTCTGTAGATTTAATCAGCTAATCGATTAGTCAACAAAATCATGTGTTAGTCAACTAAGAATTTCTTTAGTCGAGGACAGCCCTACCCAGGACATTGAACTCCATTCCCCTGCTGGAAACCCCCGTGTTTTATGATACAGCAGCATTCAATGACATAGCTATATGTACGAATGGTTCACGTTCAGGTTCTCCGTTTCGGATGTCCCGTCGTCTGTGGACACATGCAGCCAGAAATCATCAAGGTGCCTCCCTCCACTACCAGCAGATAGAAGCTACTGTGCTGCTCCGTTTCCTCGATAGGTGAATAATTCATTGCCAACCAATTATCTGCGTGGTTTGTAACAGCCTGTTTTGCTGCTGTATTGTTTACACAATAATTCCATTTAGCAGATGGAATAAAACTGCAGCAGTGTGCATTTAAATCACACAAAGACACTCAGGTGGCTTTGTTCTTCAAGTGGATTAATTATAGTAACGGAATCAGAGGAGAAGTAAAGGTCCATTTCCACACATCCATCACTTTCTGTCCTATAAACACACACAGTCCATTTCTTTTCATTCGCAGTACAGTGCACGCAATGATGACGCCAACGCTGTTCCAGTAGGGCCACAACTTTGTGATCCAATCACATCAGTCCTGGCTCTGATAGCTGTCCTGTTGTGTTCCAGATACGTTCAAAAGTCTGGATTTCGAGTTTCCGACTTAGAAAGAGCATTGGAGCAGCTTTAAATGATAATTACTTGTAGTGAGCTCAAAGCCAGATTATTTCAAACTGAGACAGTGTAATAATGGAAATTCAGCATTTTGATCCTCTTACAGACTCAACACTTCAATGATTCTTGGGAAAAAATTAGCACCACATCAATCAAAAATGAAAATATGTGTTTGTAGCTCTACAAAAATGTCTGCAAATGTAATCAGTATAACATTAGCTGGGTTCTACATTCAACATTAGATTAAAATTGGTCAGTCTGTTTTTTTTTTTACTGTTACATTTTATTTCAGGCTGACCTCATGAAATGGCGAATTCGTACGCAATTACTGGCTTGTTATGAAGACGCATACTCACTTTTAAGGTATATCAACACAGTTTGGCCTCCATTGACTTACATTAACCGGCGATAGTGTGTGAATTTACACCGTAGCGAGTACTGGGAACGGGTGAAAATCCACATATGCAGTTGTTTGGGGGGGTGGATTAATCAAACACAGGACTTTCACCCAGGAGACCGGGGATCGTGTCACGTTTCATAAACTCGCGTGCCACGTTTCATAAACTCAACCGGCGGATTCTTCTCACGATAACACGCCAAGTGGCTTGTATGTACATACACCGTAGACATACAGTACACGCGGATAGCTCAGATAACACGCCACTTGGCCTAAGAAAGTCAGTGAGTATGTTTACCCAACGTCACGATGTCATGTAGTTTATCCAGCTGACGCTTTTATCCAAAGCGACTTCATCCAATGAAGGTACAACCTCGGAACAGCAAGGATCACATAGAAGGAACATAGCTTCAGATAAGCCAGACTCCGTCTTTGATGTTGCCAAGGTGGAGAAGGGACTGAGCAGAGGAATCCAAGTTCCTGTATTGTAAAGAAACATTCTGATTGGTCTGAGACTCATATTTGGAGCTCGTGTCTTCTCCGACGGTGACTCCACGACCCTAAAATAGAAATGTCCTCCGACGCTCCCGCTGTCTGAATCTGTAAGTGCATATGTGTGTAGAGATGTAGAAATCATGTGCAGAGTTGTGTTTTGTGTGTGTGTGTGTGTGTGTGTGTGTGTGTGTGTGTGTGTGTGTGTGTGTGTGGTCAGGCAGATGTAGTGCAAGCTCCAGAAGAGTAATACTCTTTCCGCGTGTTGAAGGCTGCTGGTATCAATCGAAGGCTGGATGGAGCTGAGCTGGCAGACAGGGAAGCCATATATCATTAATCCGCCTCCACAAGTGCAGGGCAAGCCCACGCTCTTTGTTTCTGTGTGTGTGTGTGTGTGTGTGTGTGTGTGTGTGTGTGTGTGTGTGTGTGTGTGTGTGTGTGTGTGTGTGAGGGAGTGGACTAATGGTTCGGGTTGTTTGGATGTTAGACACATATTGGCAGTTTTTTATAGTTTGTTGATAAAGGAGCACGATATGAACAGCATAATACCCAATTACATCAAGTGTATTTCCAAATAATATAAACCCTGTTTCTGCTTGCAGTATATTTGAATAATGTTTAAATTGATGTGTTGAGATGTTCCAAATATTCATCTCAGTTAGCGTCAGCACCAGCCTGGGACAACCCTGACGCCGGCAAATCTGAGACTGGCTCTGCAAGTGCGTCTGGCCGAGAGCCCATTTCCAATTTTTCCAAATCGAGGCACCGATCACCACCGTTGAGGCTAAACACGATGACGATAGCGCAACGTGCTCGCTGCTTGAGATGTTTTTCCGTCGCTCTGCATTAGGCTTTTATATTTTACTTTTTATTTTTTCATATTGCAATATATATTGCAGGGAAAAATACTGCAGTGTCAGTTTTTACCAATATCGTGCAGTAGTATCGGCCTAGTATATATATATATATATATATATATATATATATATATATATATATAATATACTTGTATTGATGTATTTCTCCGAATGATTTGTACATGCAACCGGAAGACGTTTGCTGAATAGTTTGTGGTGTCTTGTAATCCCGTGTGGGACGAGCCAAATGTTTGGCATGACAGAATAAAATTAGACTAAAACCAAAACTCCACTGTAGCATCATCCTTTTGTGCCATTTTTTTCAAAACCGCCATCTGAAAAAAATGGTTTTGTCCTGTGTTCCCAGTTAAGAGACTACAGTTGGAACAATGCTGTTGTGTGTGTGTGTGTGTGTGTGTGTGCCGGCCGGTCAAAGCTGAATGGCGAGAGGCTGTGCTGACTCTGAACAATTAGCCTCTGTGTGTGTGTGTGTTTGTGTGTGTGTTCTTCTTTATCTACAATTGTGGGGTCAAAAACCGGGAGTCCAGTATACTTGTGGGGTCCCGAAAGCTTTGTGGGGCAAAATGCTGGACCCCACAACTTTAAAGGGCTGTTTAAGGGTTAAAACTTGGTTTTAGGATTAGGTCATGGTTAGGGTGAGGGTCAGGGTTAAGTTTAGGCATTTAGTTGTGATGGGTAAGGGGCTAGGGAATGCATTATGTCAATGACAAGTCCCCACAAAGATAGTGAGACACACTATGTGTGTGTGTGTTTGTGTGTGCGCATCTCTTCTCCTGTGACAATGGACACTTTGTGCTCACTCCAAGACCGTAGCCACCAATCGTGAACTTGTCCTCTCTCTGGTTTTACTTCTCAGATGTCCGATCAACATTTTTACACTTTGTGAGTAAACAGGAAGTTGATAGAATGCAGATAGTTTCGGATTAGTCACGAGTCACGAGCGTGCAGATATGATGATACTGGATTGTTTAAAGCCGAAATGGATAATAACTAACATTGAGATTTTTAATAGTTTGCCATGCAGTCCCATGTAGACCATGGCCTCTGTCGCTCCTAATCACTGGGTTGGCAGTTGCATGTGTGTGTGTGTGTGTGTGTGTGTGTGTATGTGTGTCCATGTGAGAGAGAGAGAGAGAGAGAGAGAGAGAGCGAGAAAGAGAGAGAGTGGTTGAATGAGAAGCATTTGTATGGGTGGAAAACAGATGACTCTGTGGTTCTTGTCCTTTCTTTGGCTTTAAGAATAATCCACATAAAGAAAAATCTAAAGTAACAACCTCGATGCTCTTAATGTACCAGAGACACATGGATGACTCACACACAATCCCAGAGTGTCCTCTGACTCTGAGGGTTACTACGCCAGGGAGACGACGTCATCATCATTCATTTTTATTTGTTCATAACCTGTAATGAAAGTGTGTGTGTGTGTGTGTGTGTGTGTGTTGTGCTGTAATGAAAGTGTCATGTTATTGACGTGGAACATCCTAAAGACTGTTGTCCCTCGGCTCCAGTAGAGGAGTTCAGCTGCTGTGTGTGTGTGTGTGTGTGAGTGTGTGTGTGTGTGTGTGTGTGTGTGTGTGTGTGTGTGTGTGTGTGGTGGGGGTAGTGTGGGCAGCAGGGTGAAACCCAGCACAGATGGCTGCCTTTAGGTGGCTGATATACAGCTTCATTATCAGCAGGTTGCAGGTGGTAATACTCCCATGACTCTCTCTGCATGTATATATACAGCCGTGTGTGTGTGTGTGTGTGTCTGTGCGCACAGCGTGTCTCACTCATATTGTTTATTGATATCCTGATTACAGATGTTCCGATACCAATTTTTCCATCGATTCTGATACCTAAACTTGCGTATATCGGTATACGGTTTTTATTTTTTTAGGCTAAATTATGTGGTATTGAATCATGCAAAGACATCCGGACACGCCGTACTACAGCATTTTAGGCAGCATCGGAGGCATTTCCCCACCCCTCGTTGCAGGATTTGTAGGAATCTTCATATGTTTGGTGTGTTTTTTCGGCTTTCAGTGAGCAGTTTTGGAGGTCTGAGGAGTCGCGGGGAGACCCAGAGAGCGCTGATGGTTGCATTTTCTTTTTTGGAACGGTCCAATTAGCAAGTTATATAGCCCCTTTCTTGCTTCTCAGTCAAAGAAATCTAATAAAATAAATTCAAGTTACAACATATAGTTTAATAAAAATGTTCTCCATTGTCTCCGAGCTGCTTTTCCACCTACCTGGCAGTGCAACATACAAAAAATGAGTAGTTGCAAATGAGCGCGCTCCGAAGCTGAAGAGGAGGGGGAGCAAATCCTGCTGGGAGACTAAAGTCTGCTGGGAGGGCTTTCTCTGCAGACAGGAGGGGGATCATCAAAATTATGGCTAGTGTCAAACCCCCCCCACCCCTCCTTTTCTATACAGTACATCCTTTTGGCTTCTCTCTTCCTCACCCGCCGCCTTCCCAGTGGAGGGCTCAGATACCATGGCAACCGGAGGAATGCTCTCTTCTGTTACGCCTGAGCCATTAAACAATGACTGTGAAACTACCCCCCATCTCTCTCTCTCGCTCTCTCTCTCTCTCTCTCTCTCTCTCTCTCTCTTGCTCTACATCTCCCTTCTTCTCTGTATCACTATCGCTCTTATGTCTTCTATACATCACTCACTTACTCCACCCCCCTTCTCTGAGGTTGTCAGGCTGAAGATCAAGTCTATCTCTACCTCTATCTCTACCTTTTAAACTACTTTTATGTCTATTAAAAGTCAGGTTTGGTTCCACACTGTAGCCGAGGGAGAGATGTGAGAGGAGCCATAGCGAGGATAAAAGCAGACTCTAATTCAATCAGGAGAGACAAATGCAAATAAGATTTATTGTACAGCTCAATAAAATGTAGAAAGTCTTTGGTGATTAGACTCCATCGCTATACGAATATTTTGTATATCTGTATAGGGGTAGAGAACCATCAGACCCCCCGATGGAATCTAGACACTGGTGGTGGCGACCGGACCGGTCAGCTGGAGTAGATGACTGGAGGTGGAGGGGGGGTGGAGGGTTGCACTCTTTACCTGCAACGACAGCTGATAGCAAAGGGAGACACAGATTTTTAAAAGCAGGGTTGTGACTCTGTGATTGGCCCTTGCCATTTGTGTACGATTCTGATTGGTTTAGCAGGAAGGGGAACGCCTCCAACAGCTGATTCCATTTAGGAAGAGAGCGTTGATTAAATTAGTTCTTCCTGAAAGAATTTACACTGAGCTATATTTCAATCAGGAGAGACTAGTTGCAGATATGCGACAGTTACACACGGCGAAAATGTCCATTTATTAGGATAACAGCTGAATTGATTTAGCACAGATTAAAAGTTAGGTCTTCCTGAAAGAATTTACGCTGAGCTGCATAAGATGTTGGTCTTAGAAGTGAAAAGCGAATTAATGATGCAAGAAAAGAAAGGAACAACAATATTCAGACCAGATTAAAAGAATCTTTGCTAGCCTGAGAACAGGAAGAACAAAGTGTGTTTATTGCGCATGGGTCGACGGAGAGATGCTGTTAGTGTGACTCAATTAGCCAAAGCCATGCTTGTTTCTCTCACCCACACACACACACACACACACAGATGCAGTGCCCGGGTCCCGGGTCGCCCTGGGCTCGCAGACACACAGCATTGAGTTAGTTTAGATGGCTGTCATCTTGCCTGTGGCTGTCAGCCACTAACAAGTCTCCCAGTGCAACTCGGCATGCTGCTGCTGCTGAAATATTCAGGTAGCTGAAGTGTGCTGGGATGCATCCGTGTGCGGGGGCGGAGCCAGGCGACTAAAACATTCAGGGCTCTGCCCAAACCCAGGGGGGCGGGGACAGGCTATATGCACTGTTTTTCAAGGCATTTGATACTAGAATGCCTACATCTGTACATCCTTTGTGAAAAACATGAGAGTTGCCGAGGAAAAGGAATCATCCCGTAGAGCCGACATCCTGCTTTGTATGGAACTGAATAAATGTTGAGGATGACTCATTTTAATGTTAAATATTGTAGGTGGGGAAGGAATTTAGCGTAAACAGCATTTCTCATCCTAAAACCGGTTTTTAGTAGAGTTCCCGATATGAACGGCCATACTAGGAATAACGCTAATTGATTTTTCGGACCAGTCAGACAAATCAAGAGGAAATAAAGTTATTTTAAAAGTTATCTATCTAAAAGATTTGGGGCTGGAGCCCCAGACGCCTTGCTCCCTTGCTGTGTGTGTGTGTGTGTGTGTGTGTGTGTGTGTCTGTGTGTGTGTGTGTGTGTGTGTGTCTGTGTGTGTGTGTGTGTGTGTGTGTCTGTGTGTGTGAGAGAGAGAGAGAGAGTGGTTGAATGAGAAGCATTTGTATAAAAAGGCTGTACCGATGCAGTCCATTTACCGAAGGGAACACGATGGGTGGAAAACAGATGACTCTGTGGTTCTTGTCCTTTCTTTGGCTTTAAGAATAATCCACATAAAGAAAAATCTAAAGTAACAACCTCGATGCTCTTAATGTACCAGAGACACATGGATGACTCACACACAATCCCAGAGTGTCCTCTGACTCTGAGGGTTACTACGCCAGGGAGACGACGTCATCATCATTCATTTTTATTTGTTTAGAATGAAAGTGTGTGTGTGTGTGTGTGTGTGTGTGTGTGTGCGTGTGCGTGTGTGTGCGCGTTCAAATGTCTTATGTCCTAATGCATTATTATGGACATCCCATTGATGCCAACTCTTTTTTTCTCCATGAGTCATTTAATATCGAATGTGTGCCAGTACTAATAGTTTCCTGCGTAAAATCATAAATGGCCCGCATATAAATTATATTCGCTCTTTTCTAGTTTCAACAACCTCTCAGAGTGCTACACAAACACTACAGGCACCGTTCACACACACATTCAGTCGTACAAGGGGCCAACTGCTCGTCAGATAAACATTAAAGTGCCCATATTATGAAAAAATCACTTTTTTCTGGGATTTGGAGTGTTAGTTTGTGTCTCTGGTGCTTCCACACGCATACACACTTGGAAAAAAATCTATCCGTGCTGTTTTGAGTGAGATCTGGTTTCTGAATGTCCTCTGATCCGGTTTCTGAATGTCCTCTGATCCGGTTTCTGAATGTCCTCTGATTCGGTTTCTGAGTGTCCTCTGTCTTCAGTCTCCGGGTGAGCTGTCCAACATCTGCACGGCTTTCTACGTCACTAGAGATGAGGTGGCTAACCGTAGCATGCTAGCTCGTTCTCAATGGAAAACACTGCTCCAACAGCCACTAGTGGACCAGAATCTCCAAAAGAACTACTTCCTGTCCCTGTTCTACTTCCTGTCCCTGTTCTACTTCCTGTCCCTGTTCTACTTCCTGTCCCTGTTGTGTCCCTGGTCTAGAAGAAGTCTCCCAGCTGATCCTGCCTTGGACTGACCAAAGCTGGAGAAAGAGTTATCAGCTGATGGATCTTACTGAGCTACTGAGCATGTGCAGCATGCACATCAGAACTATGACAAAAGGAAGTTGAAAAAAATTGACAAATGTTGAAAAAAAACTACAAAAACGCAGAAAAAAATCAACATAAAACATTTTTTTTTTAAATGCTGAAAAAGTGAGCAAAAAAGCGACAAAAGAATTCATAATACATAACTAAAACATAATTAAAAAAAGTCAAAAAAAAGGAATAATATTGACAAAAACGTTGAAAAAGTGTAGAAAAAGAACAACAAAATTGTTGAAATTTCAACCCAGAAAAACACAAAGTTTCAGGTTGACGGGAAGACAACACAAGGGTTAATACATATTTCCATCTCTATCTTCCCTCATTTCCTGTCAGCTCTTCAGTGTCTGCTTGACTCAACAGTCTTCACCTTCTTGTCTCCTCTTCTTCCCTCTGTCCTTCCTGCCTCTCTTAATGTCTTGTTAGTGAGGAGTGTTGTCTCTGGGGACCCCTCTGCCCTACTCTTCTAGCTCCATTACCTCTGCTGTATGTTCAGGCTTGTGTCCTGAATAAATCCCCAGTCAATTGATGTGTATTATGTGGTAGCTTGAGCTTTAATCAACTCCTGCATTGTGCGTGCACAGCTTGATAATTGCCATGTGAGCGCTCGTGATCGTTTTGTTGGTAGCAGTGAATGCGTAGCACGTGTTTGCACCAGTGACGTCGATCATGTTGACGTGCACGCGCGGGACCGGGTTGCGACCTACTGCGACGGCTCCGCCTGCCTTCAGCACTAGGCGTGTTTCAGGCAGTGTTGATGACGTTTGTGTGGAAAAGCCGGAGGGAAAATGAGGTTTGGAGATCCTGCTGGGCAGCAGCAGTGCGACCACGCTCTATCAAGACCAATCATCAACACTTATCAGCCTGATTTAACCTGTTAAGATGGAGATGCTGAACAGCGACCCGGCAGCAAGAACAGTGGTGGAGCGGAGGTGGAGCTCTCAGCTGTCCACAGATGCTGCCAGTACAGAAGTCCAGCTATTTATTACTGATTTACGGCTGCACATCTGGTACATAAAGTGGAAAGGAGCTGCTTTGAAATGGAGCCCGACCGATATATATCGGTGGGCCGATAATAGGCATTTCCCAATGTATCGGTATCGGCATTTATAATGGCCAATTAAATATTTTTTTTTATATTCATTCATCACAATCATTTTTAGACCAAACAATTAATCCATTCCTCCAGAAAACAGTAATCGAGTGATAATAATCATTGGTTAAAGCCCTAATAGTGTCTACTTGTTCACCCTCCCGGGTTGAAGAACACAACTGGAAGTCACACAAATGAGCCACTTAAGTGACACCCGCCGCCGCACAACCCTGCGACAAATTGCTTTTTGTGCTCTGACTGTACCCTTACAGCTGTCCCTGAACGCAACACCAGAGGTCGTTTACACTGCACCAACCAGGTGAGGTGTGAAAGCCACCCAAGGCTCCGGCGTTAACTGTAGGTTTCTAAGAACTACTTCCTGTCCCTGTTCTACTTCCTGTCCCTGTTCTACTTCCTGTCCCTGTTCTACTTCCTGTCCCTGTTGTGTCCCTGGTCTAGAAGAAGTCTCCCAGCTGATCCTGCCTTGGACTGACCAAAGCTGGAGAAAGAGTTATCAGCTGATGGATCTTACTGAGCTACTGAGCATGTGCAGCATGCACATCAGAACTAACACTGATCTCACTCACGTAGAGCTGCTCAGTCAATGTGGCTGAGGGCTGCTTTTCTCCGCCATCTCTTCTTCTTCAATCCCGTCCCACTTCCTGTTAGGTCTGATAGCCCGGCCGGCACGTCTTCACATGCTGCTCTATTCAACAGAGACCAATTTAATGCCTCAATCAATAGCCGGTAATCAAACGGGAATGGGTTATGGCTCCAGATAAGCCCCTTATGGTCCCGCAGCCCTCTTCCTCCAGCCAAAAACTTAATGAAATTGAGCATAAATCCCCCTCCCCCACCCTCTCTCTCTCTCTCTCTCTCTCTCTCTCGCTCTCTCTTTCTCTCTCACTCTCTTTCAAAAAACTCTTTCATGCCTTTCCAAAAGCAATCGGGACTTTTTTCCCCCTCAGTCAGCACTTACAGCGTCCAGGAGTGAAGCAGAGGAAATTACCATCTGAAGAGCTGCTTTCCTTCCTTCTCCCTGATCCGGCCCCGTGCCCACGCCTCTACCCTCACTTCATTTCGTAGCAATATGGAATTTCTGGTATCTCATATTAGATAAATAAACACCCCTTCCTTCCTCCGTCCACTAAATCCCCTGACTAGTGCATGATGGGATGGCCGAGGGCTTTATTTTATTTTTATTTTTAAATTTCACAGCGAATGGAAAGTCCAGTTATATTTGAAACCTTGAGGAGGTTTTTGCAATTTGCTCAATAGCATTACCCATGAGCACCTGGGACACGGCAGAGAGCTCGTTCCACCTTCTCTATTTGTCCGTTGTTTATTTCTAAAGAAACACGACAATGTATAAAAGGCTCCGTTACCTTGTAGCTCACGTTATGGCTCCGTAGCAGACGTTTTGGTAAAAATAGGCTATCGATTGTGTCATAACCACACAACTTTCTGTTGCACTGTAGACAAATTACCGTATAGTCAGGAGAAGCTCGCAGGCAATCGGGGGGGCGCGGATTACACAGTCAAGGGAGAAGCCCGTAGAGAGTCCATGAAAGCATCGTAACCAAATATTTCAGCAACGTTTTGATGGATTAGAAATACTTCAGTTTGTGGCAAGTGAATTCAAATGAAGTAACATTCAGATTTCTCTTGCACAGCTACCAGAAGACTTACAGCTTTCAGACAGGTTGCTCACGTCACATCTACGTAGTCACGCTCAGTTGGAGGCTGCGCGGTAACACTCAGCATCACCGGAAACGTGCTTATGATATAATATAATATAATATGTCTGTGGTGGTGTCAGTGGCAGTTGCTAACACCGAAGTTTAGGCACCGAACGACTAGTTAAGTTTAGGAAAAAGATCGTGGATTTGGATTAAAACACTCCAGAGGAATGAAAGTCTTTTGTTTTCTCCAGGAAGAGATCTCCGCTCCCCGGATTGAAATCGCTGTGTTTCATGGCCCTAACCTCCCCCCCCCCCCGACCTCCTCACTACGTGGTCCACAGCGTTCTTGTACATAACTGTGGTGCATCCATCAATAAATACGTTAAATACATAGAAATGACCGCGCGTTACTTTTTCGTAGTAATATGTACAAATACTATATTATATACAATACACTATGGCACCAGCGGGCCGCTCACATGGTGTGCCGCCCCCAGATGGTCTGTCGGGCTCTGGAAGAACCCCTTCCTGCCTCAGAATAGGGGTTCAGTCCACACAGATGGCCCTTCAGCGGCAGCGCTTGCATGGCCCCGAGCCTGCAGCCTCAGTAAAACATCCAATCGTGTGGCATAATGAGATTAAGGGGCGGAGGGGAGGGGGGGGGCAGGGCGTGTGAAACGCCATTATACTCACTTTACTGGTAGTGCTGGTACGTACTACTGCTCCCAGGCGTGTGTGTGTGTGTGTGTGTGTGTGTGTGTGTGTGTGTGAGTGTGAGACACACAATACTTAATAAAAGAAATTGTCCTCCAGAAAAAACTGCCACATAAGTCGTTTGTTCAAGCAGCAATTACAACCTATATTTTAGTTTCTAGTGGCGGTAGTAGTTATGATGAAGTAAGGTGACGATGTATAAGAGATAAGTTTCCTTATTTATTTTTTATTAAAGATTCATATCAAACATACAACAAGTCACATTGCAAACATATTCAGTCAATTCTACAACATGAATTAAACATGGAGTACAACATCGATACATTTAAAATATATATATATATATATATATATATATATATATATAAATAAATAAAGGGAACAGAGACCAATGGACTCAGCAGTAGACACTAAGGAATGAGTTTGCATGAAGTATTCATGAAAAAGTAATGTTTCAGGGATTGTTAATACCGAATTGTATCATTTTGAAAGGCATTAAAGACGGGGGATGTTTTAAGAAATCCACATTTGTGTATGAAATATTTTGCCATTAAAATCAGATTATTCACTCCAAATGAGAGCGCCAAGTTCCAGACAAACACAGGACCCCCCCCCCCACACACACACACACACACACACACACACACCCCCAGGAGGCCAGGGCTCGAATCCAGTTTTAAAATAAAAGTAAATGGCCATTTTTACGAATGTCACATTGTGCGTCATGTCTGTAACCTTCAGGAAGTGAAGTAACGCCTGATTTGGACCCAAACCATGATCTTTATCTCCATGTCACGAACTGTGACCGTTTCACAACATTAACGGCCGTGACTAACACCTGGGACCTGAGCAGGTTTAGATATGAGGATGGAAAACACTCCTGTGGGTCGTATTAGAGGGAAGGAATAAACAACCATGTCAGTGAGGGTCACATGAAGTGTGTGTGTGTGTGTGTGTGTGTGTGTGTGTGTGTGTGTGTGTGTGTGTGTGTTGCAGTATTTTCAAGGGAGCGCTCTGTCTCTGACCTGCAGCGTGGTGTGAGTTGGGCTGCAGTGCTGCATTACAGCAAAGACAGCCTCTCTCACACACACACACACACACACACACACACACACACACACACACACACACACACACACACACACACACACACACACACACAACCATGTCTTTCTGTTGTTGGGAGTAACAGGGCCTCGGCTGCAATACATTATTTGTGAAACTCTTCATTACACTGCGTAGCTATGGTAACCGTGTGTGTGCGTGTGTGTGTGTGTGTGTGTGTGTGTGTGTATTGCAGGTGTAAATGACTTACACTGGCATGTCTAGAGGTTACAGATGATTTGGTAAATTAATTATACCATGCTAAATTATTTGATGATGAGCCTTAGTTTAGCTGCTGGCGGCGGCGGGTTTCGCCGACGTGGTCTGTGGATGTCGGCGATCCCCGGAGGACCCTCATGTTCTGCCTGATCTCTCTGAGTTCTCCTCCAGCACTACAGCCTGACCAAACTCATAAACTACTAACATTAGAATTACATGTGTGGATTGCAATGATGTTAAAACCACTTTGTAGAATTCTATTAAGGCAGTTATTTTCATTGACAAATTAACTGCTGATTAATTCCTGGATTAATCATCTTTTATGTAAACAAAATGTCGATCCAAGTTCCTCAAAGTCCAAGGTGATGTCTTTCAATGACTTCTTTTGTCCAAAACCCAAAGATATTCAGTTTATTATTATATAAAAGGGAAAAGAGCAGGAAATCTCAATATACTTTATGAGGCTGAAAACAGCTTTTTCTGCCTTTTTTGCATGAATAATTGCTTTGACTATCAAAATAGTTGTTGATTATGAACTCAAACGCACCACTGGTTGTGTGCGCAGCGTTTCCCTTGTTCCCATGTTGCCCGATACGAATTCAGAATCTCAACAAAATGCACTGGTGTTCAAAAACCGTATTCATAGAAAAAGAGGCCGAAACAGCGAAATCAGCTGGGGCGGTTAGACGGGGCGTCAAGGCCACTGCAGCCACATCGCAGATCAACACCCAGCCCTAGTTAACCCTCATGTTGTCCTCATGTTGTCCTCATGTTGTCTTCATGTTGTCCTCATGTTGTCTTCATGTTGTCCTCATGTTGTCCTCATGTTGTCCTCATGTTGCCCTCATGTTGTCCTCATGTTGTCTTCATGTTGTCCTCATGTTGCCCTCATGTTGTTCTCATGTTGTCTTCATGTTGTCCCCATGTTGTTCTCATGTTGTCCTCATGTTGTCTTCATGTTGTCCTCATGTTGTCCTCATGTTGTCCTATATCAATGTTCTTTATAATTCCCCAAAATAACATGATTGATTCCACACAACGCTCTTTGCCAAGTACAAATCTCTACTTTCATTAATTTTGGGGCGTCTTATTCAATTTTATAGCATTTGAAACCAAATTGAAGTGTTTTTGAAATAGTATTGAGAGGAAAAGTTGACATATTCCAGTCTGTGATTATCATCAACATCCATTAATTTTAGTCTTAATAATTCCTAAATTCTGCTTTTCTAACTCAAACATTAGGTATAATTTCCTATAAATGAGGTTTGTTGACCATAAATTACAAAAATAACTGTAAAACTAA
The DNA here is from genome assembly GCA_013375575.1 of Percina caprodes. Classification (NCBI taxonomy): domain Eukaryota; kingdom Metazoa; phylum Chordata; class Actinopteri; order Perciformes; family Percidae; genus Percina; species Percina caprodes. The sequence goes on along the minus strand of JABXJD010000142.1, from coordinate 776,181 downwards.
AGTTAATAAGTTAGTGTTACGTAGTGTTAAATGTCTAAAAAAGTGACAAACATTGAAAAAAGTGTTGAAAAAAGAGACAAAACGTAAGAAAAAGTTAAAAACATTGATTAAAAAGCATCAACAAAAGTTTTTTTTGATTTTTTTTAATTGTGACGGGAAGACAACACGAGGGTGAAGTTGTTACGGGTCCATTACATCGATACTGACCGACTGATCTTATTTCTTAATACACCTCATGCATGAAGTAAAGTCCACAAAATACTATGACCTTTTGCAATTTTCAGCTGCGCTGTAAGACTGGCACATTTTCCGCGGTTGCAGTTCGGACTCATAGTTCCGGGTAGCAGCTTGCCAATATTTTAGTCTATTATATACAATATATAGTATATTTCATTTATTTTTGAACAGTGACATAAACAGCCCAGTGCGAGTAGAGGATGCACTTTTCAGCATTTGTGGCCCATTTTAAATAAAATGTCCGTCTGTGACAGAATCTTGTGTGAAAAGAAACATCTTCTGCATCAAAGATCAACGTTAAACGGTTGAAAAGCCAAACGCTTATGATAATATGTATGAACATTATTACCTCTTGCCACTAAAGAGATAATATCTGGATATTATCTTTAAGTGAACACACGGCGATAGACAACAGAGTCACAATGATTTCCCATGGCAAGAAGTATTTACAGTATTAGCAGGTAAAGTCTACGTGATGCACAGGTATACACAGTATACCCACTAAGAAAGCTCCGTGATCTCCAGATACCCACTAAAGATGCTCAATGACACACGACAACATACTTTCCATTATATTGTTGATATATTTTGATTAGTGATCTGTGTTTTTTTACTTCACTTAAGCTAAATAAAGGGATTTATTTTTAAATAAAAGTGTATCTGAATACAGGAAATGCTGTTTGATGCTCAAAACATCCCTGGGGGAGGACACCCAGACCCCCACTATGATCCCCCCTCCCCTCCCCATAAGGCAGATTGTAGCCAATATGCTGTACAGTATATATACAGTACAGTATACCCACTACAATACGATTACACCACTGTAGGCCTGCACGATTCGGAAAAATATGAATCAAGATTTTTTTTTGCACAGAATTGATATCACGATTCTCTGCCACAATTTCTTTGACCATGACAAAACAAAACAAATTGGCAGCACCAAACATAGATTTTTTTGGCACCTATATGAAATTACTCATCATCACAGGCCTGAAAGAGGCTTCAACGAAGAGAAGGGAGAGCATTAAAACCTATTTTATACCGTCTCTGTCAAAAACTCACAGAAGATTGTACGTTTGTGATGCAATCGGCTCGTAAAATTAAATAAGATTTTTTTTTTAATTACATTGTGAACAATCGAGATTGCGATTTTATAACGATTAATCGTGCAGGCCTTTTAAACCCACCACTGGATAAAATACAAAATTGTCCCCCTCCAGCTTCATTGGCGGGCTGGTGGAGTGATCAGCCATCTGAAATGGGAAAAGTAGGATCTACGCTAGCGTCCTGGGGATCATTTCTCAGTTTCTGTCCTAAATGAAGAGACAATGGGAGTGTGGGTGGTGGGTGATGGTCCAGCCCTGGAACCACCACCCCCGTTGGACTGACCTTAATCTGCCTTTAAACGCCTCGCCGCTAATCCCTCCATCCAAAGTGTAGGAGACTCTTCTGATATTAACAGAACAACAAGGAGCTGTTTACGTGATGCAAAAACGCCTTTTTAACCCTTTTGCTTGTTTTTTTCTTTTGTTTATCAGAAAAGCTCAAGTCCCTGTTGTTATGAAAATTTTTGCTTGATAATGGAGGAGGAGGGGGGCGACAGAAGGTCATGACCCTCATTACACCACCTGCCAGATGGCGCAACACCACACTGTCTGTGTGTGTGTGTGTGTGTGTGTGTGTGTGTGTGTGTGTGGCACACACAGGAATCCAGAGGGAGTTCAACTAAATAAGGATTTTTGTTTTTGATGTTTGTCATTTCTCACCATGCATGGAACTTAAGTTTGCTGTTTTGTTTCATTTTAATAAGTGATGACTCTTTTTAATCTTTTATAAAGTGCAAATGTGTAATGTTCCTGGTTCCAGCTTCTCAAATGTTTTAAGTTCACGTGCAAAATGATTGCGAAACAGAATCATTTATGTCGATTACACAGTTTTTGTGAGCCTGAAATAGGAATCGCAATCAAATTTTGATTCATTGACTAGCCTTACCCTACTCTCTATTTTGTCAAACATCCAAGAGCCACCGATCGAATACCTCCCACACACACACACACACACACACACACACACACACACACACACACACAAACACACACACACACACACACACAGACACACACTTCTTAGCATTGAACTCCCCAGCTCATCAACCTCCTTCTGCCCCACTGCCCATCCTCTTTCCATCATCCTATCTGTTTTATTCCTCCCTGTCCTCAGGCGCTGTAGCACGGGGGGGGGGGCAAACCAAGTCAAGTTCCCTTGCTTGACCCCGCTGATGCAGCCTTCGTCCTTCAGGCTAAACCCCAGACTCCCAAATTGCTGCTGGTGTTCAAATGATAGGCTGACTGCAGCTCTGCAGGGCGGCCAGCTCCGCCACGTGAAACGGGCTCAACACTCAGTCGGCCGTGGACAGCAAACACAACAACAGTGTCTCCCGTATGTCAGGGACAAGCTGCAGAGCGGTGGAGGGCTGTTGCTGTGGAGACGGAAAGTCTTTGCTTGGAAGCAACAAATTATAAGGTTTTTAAAGAAAGAAAGAGGGAAATGTGAGTGAGAGCATCTTTAGCTTCTGTAGTGAAACACGACATGTAGTATCACTCCAAGCTGGATCTGATTAAATCGTTGGTTTGATTTGACTGTTCACCCTCAAACACACATCCCCCACCACGCTGTTCTCATGAACTATTCATACATATAGCTTCGATATGTAATGCACTGTAATTTGTATGTCCCACCTAATTATTACTGTCAGCACTACATTGACTGCAGCTGTATAAGACCGTCAAGGTCCGCATAGAGAGAGGAGGTCGACGGATGATTGGCCTTAAACACAAGGCTTTCTCCAGGAAACAGGTGTTCATGTCCTGGAGAAGTTAAGGAGAAAACACAAGACTTTCTCCAGGAAACAGGTGTTCATGTCCTGGAGAAGTTAAGGAGAAAACACAAGACTTTCACCAGGAAACAGGTGTTCATGTCCTGGAGAAGTTAAGGAGAAACACAAGACTTTCACCAGGAAACAGGTGTTCATGTCCTGGAGAAGTTAAGGAGAAAACACAAGACTTTCACCAGGAAACAGGTGTTCATGTCCTGGAGAAGTTAAGGAGAAAACACAAGACTTTCACCAGGAAACAGGTGTTCATGTCCTGGAGAAGTTAAGGAGAAAACACAAGACTTTCACCAGGAAACAGGTGTTCATGTCCTGGAGAAGTTAAGGAGAAAACACAAGACTTTCACCAGGAAACAGGTGTTCATGTCCTGGAGAAGTTAAGGAGAAAACACAAGACTTTCACCTGGAAACAGGTGTTCATGTCCTGGAGAAGTTAAGGAGAAAACACAAGACTTTCACCCAGGAAACAGGTGTTCATGTCCTGGAGAAGTTAAGGAGAAAACACAAGACTTTCACCAGGAAACAGGTGTTCATGTCCTGGAGAAGTTAAGGAGAAAACACAAGACTTTCACCAGGAAACAGGTGTTCATGTCCTGGAGAAGTTAAGGAGAAAACACAAGACTTTCACCAGGAAACAGGTGTTCATGTCCTGAGAAGTTAAGGAGGAAACACAAGACTTTCACCAGGAAACAGGTGTTCATGTCCTGAGAAGTTAAGGAGGAAACACAAGACTTTCACCAGGAAACAGGTGTTCATGTCCTGGAGAAGTTAAGGAGAAAACACAAGACTTTCACCCAGGAAACAGGTGTTCATGTCCTGGAGAAGTTAAGGAGAAAACACAAGACTTTCACCAGGAAACAGGTGTTCATGTCCTGGAGAAGTTAAGGAGAAAACACCAGACTTTCACCAGGAAACAGGTGTTCATGTCCTGGAGAAGTTAAGGAGAAAACACAAGACTTTCACCAGGAAACAGGTGTTCTACTTAAGGGGACCTGTGTTTTAAACCAAACCAGAATCGTTTTTCTAATCTTAACCATTTGTTTTGGTGTCTTTTCACTTGACGGTCACCTTTTGTCGGCTAACTTTAACTTTAACAGCCGCTATGTAGCTGTCGTTGTCACATGCCTATGATTCTGTGGGATATCATACGAATTACGCATTTTTGTACGATATCATACAAACCCAATCAAGACAAAACGTTGCCCCCCACCGCGAGAAGTGGAGGAAAATTTAGAAATTATTCTGCACTGTGTTGGATATGCAAAGTTTTGACACATGATATCACTCCAATAGTTACCGATATGTTCACAATCAGAAAACTGAAAAAAAATGTAACGCTGCCTGTGTGTAGATCAATGGCTGTACTGGTAGTGGAGGGATCCGGTTGTGTGTGTGTGTGTGTGTGTGTGTGTGTGTGTGTGTGTGTGTGTGTGTGTGTGTGTGTGTGTGTGGGGCGGGGGGAGCGGGCCAGCTCCTCTGGACTCTCTGAGGAGGGAGCTGGAGAGGAGAGCCTGAGCTAAAAATACAACCTTCTTACCATCTTACAGATCATCTTGGAGAGTCATACAGCCTTCCTCAGCTCTCTAGATGTCTGCCACACACACACACACACACACACACACACATGCACGCACGCGCACACACTCACACACACACACACACACAGAGTCACATGCGGGCAGACAAAGACAACGCTTCAAGCAAAATTGGAACTAGAGAAGCAGGTGGGCGGAGCAGAGAGGAGGATGGAGTGAAAGAGAGAGTGAGAGTGAGAGGGGGAGGGGCACACATGATGGGGGATGAATAAAAGCCAAGGGGGGAGGGGATGGAAGAAAAGGGGAGGCCGAGTGGCAGGGAGAGAGTATGAAAACAGAAAGCTTGCAGAAAATAGAATAAGAGTTATGAAGGAATAAAGAGGAAAAAAGAAAGGGCAGATCAGCTGATGAGTACAAAAGGGAAGAAGGGAAGAAGAAAAGGAGCTTTGTGATGCGCGTTATGATGCCTTGGCTGCCATTCAAGTCTGAAAGCCGATCTAGCGGATGATGTAATCATTTGTAATTGGTCCTAATTATTCATTAAGGCTTGATTGGCACTGTGGCACAGCCAATTAGATGCCAGGATGTGACAATGGCAGCACTCTGAATGTCTTCCTTGGCGTGCGAGCAGTGGGACCCGGAGGCCAACAGATCTCAGGCTGCCTCCAGCGATGCTCATTAAATATGTATAAAAATACAATCATGCAAGTTAAAAAAAAGGGAATCTAGGACATAAAATAGTGCAAAATTAATATCTAGGGATACGATATAATATATACCGTATAAAATATAAATTCAATTGGGCTGCCCCCTTTTAGTCGACTTATATGCTTTTTTTCATCCTAAAAAATTAATTCCAAAAAATGTTTGAGCACATCTCTGTTAAACTCAAGATTAAAAGTGATGCTTTTGCATGATTTTTTTTTTTTTTTTATTGAGAAAGTTTCACAGCTCTACTAATCGATTAGTAGGTACCGAAACCCTGTGCTGATACGGCTAATAACAACCGGTACCTACCGGACCGAATCCCAACGCAGATTTCGGTGCCAATTTAATCCCTTTTGCTCTCTGATGCTCTGAAACAGACGCTAGAGGCAACAGAAGCATCGCTGCACGTGACGCTAGTTAACGCTTCACTTGACAGCAGCTAGAACCCGACCGATATATCAGCGGGCCGATATTATCGGCCAATATTAGGCATTTCCCGATCTGTCGGCATTTATAATGGCCGATAAATTAAAAAAAACATTAATTCACCAGAATTATTTATGACAAATAAGTGATTCTGATAATCACCAGCGTCCTCTGTCCACCAGAGGACGCTCTACAACGTCCCTGTTAGTGATGGCGTTGCATAGTCTGTCCACCAGAGGACGCTCTACAACGTCCCTGTTAGTGATGGCGTTGCATAGTCTGTCCACCAGAGGACGCTCTACAACGTCCCTGTTAGTGATGGCGTTGCATAGTCTGTCCACCAGAGGACGCTCTACAACGTCCTTGTTGCAACTATTATTTACTAATTATTTTTTGTTAATGTGTTTTTGTTCAAAGGACTTTAAGTTTCATATCTTAAGTTTGTATTTTTATACATTTTATTTATCAGAACTTTAATATATTTGATGATGTTCTGTTGTGACAATAAAACAAATTATAATCGTATTATTTTAGTGAGAACTTATAAATAACTACAAATAACTCATGTTAGGGAAATCTGTTTAGGTTGTGTAACACGTTTCTGGATTTAAAAAAATATATCGGCATATCGGATTTTTAAATAATCAATTATTCGTATCCGTATTGGCCTTAAAAATCGGTCGGGCTCTACTTTGAAATATAAGTCTAGACATGCAAAGAGTAATCATCAAATATTTTGATAAACGATTAATCAGTTTGAGTCTTTTTTTTAATCCAAATAAGTAAAAAATGTCTCATTCCCGCAGAAGACTTAAAGTTTTTCTTCCAGCTCAGTTGGAGGCTGCGCAGTAACGCTCAGCATCACCGGGAAAGAGCTTCTAATAGAGTTCACCGGTCTCCTTCCAGAGCAACAGGACCTGTTGGTCCATTTCTTTAACTGTCTATGGTTACATTCCTACTTTCAGCCATCTTAATGTCTGGGAGACTCTCTAGACGTCCTGTTGGTAGCTGTGTAAGCTACAACTGAGTAAAAGTAATCATGCTTATGAACTGATCACAATATTTAGTGAGCTCCTGCGGTCGTGTTGATCTTGAACAACTGTTTATTTGTGCGTGTGCCTCCCATCTGTCTGTCTGTGCCAGCTGCTGTCTGCTCTCAGTCCGGCCACAATGACTCGCTGCCAGAAGAGACGGCTCCTTGTGGCCCATTGATGCTCCTCGATGGGAGGTCAGGCCTAATTGGCCGGCGTCCTATCTGTCCCACAATATGGGCCTTTGAACGGGAAAGAGGAGCTTTGGTTAAGTTGCGTCTGTTTGGTTTTAGGCTTCACAAAGGGAGACTCTCCAGAGTACTCAATGGCCTCAAGTAGCCCTAATTCAGAGCTCTATTGTTTACTCTAAGGATCTTGCCCATCGCAGTCAACCCCAATCTAGTCTCACGTTGCCACGGCTATCACCACGGCGCTGCAGAGTAAGGTCTGGCTACGCCACAGATGCATTCTGGGATAGGAGAAACCAATCCCTGTCGTCTCGGACGCAGCGATGGCGGCTCTGCAGAATAGTCTCAGGGAGGAACATTTATAACCCAAAAGAAAACGCCACATCCAGTATTAACCCTTGTGTGGCCTTCCCGTCAAAATGGAAAATCAACACTTTTTAATCAATGTTTTTAACTTTTCCTCACGTTTTTGTCCCTTTTTTTCAATGTTTGTCACTTTTTGACGTGTAACACTAACTTATTACCTTTAGTTTTACAGTTATTTTTGGAATTTATGGTCAATAAACCTCATTAATAGGAAATTATACCCAATGTTTGAGTTAGAAAAGCAGAAGTTAGGAATTATTGAGACTAAAATTAAAGGAATGGATGTTGATGATAATCACAGACTGGAATATGTCAACTTTTACTCTCAATACTATTTCAAAAACACTTCAATTTGGTTTCAAATGCTATAAAATTGAATAAGACGCCCCAAAATTAATGAAAGTAGAGATTTGTACTTGGCAAAGAGCGTTGATATAGGACAACATGAGGAGAACATGAGGACAACATGAGGAGAACATGAGGACAGCATGAGGAGAACATGAGGACAACATGAGGAGAACATGAGGACAACATGAGGAGAACATGAGGACAACATGAGGACAACATGAAGACAACATGAGGACAACATGAGGACAACATGAGGGCAACATGAGGACAACATGAGGAGAACATGAGGACAACATGAGGAGAACATGAGGACAACATGAGGAGAACATGAGGAGAACATGAGGACAACATGAGGAGAACATGAGGACAACATGAGGACAACATGAGGGCTAAATGAAGTTATAAACTGGTATTAGTAATGTTATCGTAACCTTGTTCAGAATGAAACATCAATGTCCCAGAAGCCTACTTTGTTAAAAACGTTGCTTCTGTTTGTCCTGCTGTAACGTCTCCTGGTCGCCACGGAGGCTCGTGTCTCTGGTATGTGAAGACCGTCACGCTCCGCTGCATCTTCTCTGTGTTACCAAACCCTGTGTGGCTTGGAGCTAAAAGGAGGAGAGCAGCAAGAGAGGAGATGGATGGGCGTGAAAGAGATTGAGGACCGAGGGAAGTGCAGACTGTGAGGATTGCGGATTGATAAAGAGAGACGGCGGGTTAAAGATGGAGGAATTTCTCGGGACGCGTATATATTTGTCAGGGTAAGGTCGGGACAGGAGGGCGATGGATGCGAGGATGAAATGACGAGCGTGTCTGAAGGATGAGGGCTGCTGGCTTCGTCATCGGTCTGCCTCGGTCCTCACTGTCAGGCCAGATGAAAGATTCAGTCCAGCTCAGCCTCCAACACAGTGAGAAGGACCTCCACACAAATACAGAGACTGTCACAGCCTATAGATTTGTCACCGTGCCGGAAATATTAAGTACAGAGTGCCGTTTGGGAAGTAACCTGAACTTCCTCAGCTCAGTGTGGCCCGAAGCCTTTTAAAAATCGGATTAGACAGGGATTGCTGCTTGTGGGAGATATTTCAGAAAATGGGATTCTTGCAGGCTTTGTGACTGTTAGACAACAAATGTTGCTGTGTTTCTGCAATGTAATTCAATACCTCGCTACTCATGACAAACGATGTCTGTTGACTCTCTAAATTAGACTCACAACGTTCAGGGGAGAGAAAAAAGTGTGAAAAATGAACGGAACTATATTACGTAGAAACAAATGGACTTGTCAGCAGCAATAATGACACACACACACACACACACACACACAGAGAACAGACATTTTGTTTGCATTTCTCTTAACTAAAAAGAGAGACTTTAGTATGTCTAGCGTAATTCCTCAGATAAAGGTAGTCAATTAAAAGCCGCGCCAACACGGACAAATAAAGGCCGGGATAAAATGAGTGTGGAGAAAATGAAAGTGCCTTTCATATAATGTGCATTCAAGTTTATCGTAATGTACATTTCTACCAATTTAATTTAACAGGTTTAACAATAGATTGTTGTTGTAGATGGGGATATTTTTGCAAATGTTTCTTAACAAATGAATGCTCTCTGTCCACTGGACCGCTACGGCTTTTCATTTAAAACGGTTTATCTAAAACAAGTATACTTATCAAACAGATGGAATTAGAAATAAACGCCTTCGGGTACCTTCTGCGGTTCAGGTGAATGAAGGCCCCAGCTTTTATAAATGAGGTTTATTGACCATAAATTAAAAAAAAACTGTGAAACTAAAGTTAATAAGTTAGTGTTACGTAGTGTTGAAAACGACAAAAAATTGCCAAACATTGAAAAAAGCTTCAAAAGTGTTTGTATTTTGACGGGAAGACAACACGAGGGTTAATAGGACAGCAGAAGACATAAAAGGGGATCCCAACCGATCAGCTATCCTAACCATGACCACCCATGGTCAAATGCCTAACCCCAACCGATCAGCTATCCTAACCATAACCACCCATGGTCAAATGCCTAACCCCAACCGATCAGCTATCCTAACCATGACCACCCATGGTCAAATGCCTAACCCCAACCGATCAGCTATCCTAACCATGACCACCCATGGTCAAATGCCTAACCCCAACCGATCGGCTATCCTAACCATAACCACCCATGGTCAAATGCCTAACCCCAACCGATCGGCTATCCTAACCATAACCACCCATGGTCAAATGCCTAACCCCAACCGATCAGCTATCCTAACCATGACCACCCATGGTCAAATGCCTAACCCCAACCGATCGGCTATCCTAACCATGACCACCCATGGTCAAATGCCTAACCCCAACCGATCGGCTATCCTAACCATGACCACCCATGGTCAAATGCCTAACCCCAACCGATCGGCTATCCTAACCATGACCACCCATGGTCAAATGCCTAACCCCAACCGATCAGCTATCCTAACCATGACCACCCATGGTCAAATGCCTAACCCCAACCGATCAGCTATCCTAACCATGACCACCCATGGTCAAATGCCTAACCCCAACCGATCGGCTATCCTAACCATGACCACCCATGGTCAAATGCCTAACCCCAACCGATCGGCTATCTTAACCTATTTAAAAAGCCTGTATCTATCGGATGTTGGATCAGAGGGTTTATTTTTCCAATACAAACAGACGTCGGACCAGTGGGTTGTAGGACCAAAGGGAATTATTCGGGTTATTGAGAGGTCGGAACAATGGAGCACCAGAGAAATGGGCAGTCCCTGGTCTTATGAACAATTAGTGCATAAAGCTACAATCGGTAATGCACTGTCAATCTGTTTGTATTCCACGTATTTATTACTGTCGGCAGCACGTTGGCTGCTGCTGTATAGGAGCTGGGTCGGGTTGGATGGTTCGGTCCACACAGGGATTTTAAGATGGTGAACGGAGTTTGTGTCCCGGAAGAAGTTAAAGGAAAACACAATGCTTGTACCCAGGAAACAGGTGTTCATGTCCTGGGAGTACTACCCAAGGGGACCGGTGTTTGTAACCCAACCCGCAACTTCTTTTCTAATCTTAACCAGTCATTTTTGGGTCTGAATTGAACTGTCGTGAAGGAATGACACTCACCTTTTCTCGGCTACAGATAGATAGATAGATAGATAGATAGATAGATAGATAGATAGATAGATAGATAGATAGATAGATAGATAGATAGATAGATAGATAGATAGATAGATAGATAGATAGATAGATAGATAGATACTTTATTCATCCCAAAGGAAATTGTAGGCATTCAGTAGCAAGACAACCATAACACACATATATACACAGATATATCACATATACATAAAAATTAAAAATCACTCCCAGAAATGCAGTGACCATGATAAGGTGTGATACTACGGTAGAGGTGTGTAATGATGATAAAAGTGAACAGTGCAGTAGATCATGATAAAATATCGACTACGACTATAAAATAGAAACATAATACAATTAACTGTGAAGACCGCTAACTGTAAACTTCACTGTCATTGTGATCAGCAGTAAGGTGACCGGCCGTCATTTCGTACAATATCGTACCAACCTATATAAGTTCCACTCAAAACAGTTAAATCGGCATATGTGATCGTGCATGGCTTTGCAATGTTCTCCCTGCTTACAGAGGCAAGTTCACACACACACATACATACACACACACACACACACACACACATAATAGGATTTGTGTGTCTTATTCAGCAGCGCTTTCCTCTGCCATTCACTCTCTGTCAGTAAGAGGATATGTGTTTGGCTGACACACAAGGCTGAGTAGATGAGTAGATGGAAATGTGTTGAGTTGTTTACAGTTAGAGCCATTTATTTTTGGTGTAACACATTCATAATCCCGTACTGTACACAGAGCAGTTTCCCGGCTGTCACATCAACTGGATACTGGCAGATTTATGGGTGTTCAGCTGATGTAAGCTGTATTTAGAATTAATGGAGTGTAATGACTTCCTGTCCACAGCGGCTTCATAAGGAGCATCAACAGTTGGCATCAACAACCGCCTTCCTAAAAAAATGAATGAATCACTTTCTGGTCTACTACTTCTGTAGTTAAATCAAAGCAACTAAAACTACCTCGTGGAAAAAGGGTCGGTGCGCCGGGCGCATGGTCCTGAAGGGTTGTACTTGGTATCTTCATTAATCAGAGGGGTGTTTTGTGTGTAACATGCACTCAACCAATCAGAGGTCCTCTCCCATTCCCTTTAACAGCCAATCAGAGGTCCTCTCCCATTCCCTTTAACAGCCAATCAGAGGTCCTCTCCCATTCCCTTTAACAGCCAATCAGAGGTCCTCTACCATTCCCTTTAACAGCCAATCAGAGGTCCTCTCCCATTCCCTAACAGCCAATCAGAGGTCTTCTCCCATTCCAGCCAGGCTCATTTGTACCTTGGTGCATTGCTATTATGATGGAGGATTTACACCTTCTTATTTTTATTTGTAATGTTCTTGTATGTGTGCTGATGTGTGTGTGTGTGTGTGTGTGTGTGTGTGTGTGTGTGTGTGAGTGTAATAAGCATAGTGTGTGTCCCTGTGTGTGTAACAAGCATAGTGTGTGTCCCTGTGTGTGTTACAAGCATAGTGTGTGTTCCTGTGCATGTGCCTAGGAGCATTTTACTAATTCTCTGTTAAAATAACAATGAAATGCTGCGTTATTGACTTTAGAGGTTTTTGTTGGTCACTTCCTGCTGCCTCAAGATAGCAATACTCCCAGAATGCACCTGAACACACCTCCCTGTAAGACCAGCACCCCCAGAATGCACCTGAACACACCTCCCTGTAAGACCAGCACGCCCAGAATGCACCTGAACACACCTCCCTGTAAGACCAGCACACCCAGAATGCACCTGAACACACCTCCCTGTAAGACCAGCACGCCCAGAATGCACCTGAACACACCTCCCTGTAAGACCAGCACGCACAGAATGCACCTGAACACACCTCCCTGTAAGACCAGCACGCCCAGAATGCACCTGAACACACCTCCCTGTAAGACCAGCACGCCCAGAATGCACCTGAACACACCTCCCTGTAAGACCAGCACGCCCAGAATGCACCTGAACACACCTCCTGTAAGACCAGCACCCAGAATGCACCTGAACACACCTCCCTGTAAGACCAGCACGCCCAGAATGCACCTGAACACACCTCCCTGTAAGACCAGCACACCCAGAATGCACCTGAACACACCTCCCTGTAAGACCAGCACCCCAGAATGCACCTGAACACACCTCCCTGTAAGACCAGCACGCCCAGAATGCACCTGAACACACCTCCCTGTAAGACCAGCACGCCCAGAATGCACCTGAACACACCTCCCTGTAAGACCAGCACGCCCAGAATGCACCTGAACACACCTCCCTGTAAGACCAGCACACCCAGAATGCACCTGAACACACCTCCCTGTAAGACCAGCACGCCCAGAATGCACCTGAACACACCTCCCTGTAAGACCAGCACGCCCAGAATGCACCTGAACACACCTCCCAAGACCAGCACGCCCAGAATGCACCTGAACACACCTCCCTGTAAGACCAGCACGCCCAGAATGCACCTGAACACACCTCCCTGTAAGACCAGCACGCCCAGAATGCACCTGAACACACCTCCCTGTAAGACCAGCACGCCCAGAATGCACCTGAACACACCTCCCTGTAAGACCAGCACGCCCAGAATGCACCTGAACACACCTCCCTGTAAGACCAGCACACCCAGAATGCACCTGAACACACCTCCTGTAAGACCAGCACGCCCAGAATGCACCTGAACACACCTCCCTGTAAGACCAGCACACCCAGAATGCACCTGAACACACCTCCCTGTAAGACCAGCACGCCCAGAATGCACCTGAACACACCTCCCTGTAAGACCAGCACACCCAGAATGCACCTGAACACACCTCCCTGTAAGACCAGCACACCCAGAATGCACCTGAACACACCTCCCTGTAAGACCAGCACGCCCAGAATGCACCTGAACACACCTCCCTGTAAGACCAGCACACCCAGAATGCACCTGAACACACCTCCCTGTAAGACCAGCACGCCCAGAATGCACCTGAACACACCTCCCTGTAAGACCAGCACACCCAGAATGCACCTGAACACACCCTGTAAGACCAGCACGCCCAGAATGCACCTGAACACACCTCCCTGTAAGACCAGCACGCCCAGAATGCACCTGAACACACCTCCCTGTAAGACCAGCACGCCCAGAATGCACCTGAACACACCTCCCTGTAAGACCAGCACGCCCAGAATGCACCTGAACACACCTCCCTGTAAGACCAGCACGCCCAGAATGCACCTGAACACACCTCCCTGTAAGACCAGCACACCCAGAATGCACCTGAACACACCTCCCTGTAAGACCAGCACGCCCAGAATGCACCTGAACACACCTCCCTGTAAGACCAGCACACCCAGAATGCACCACACCTCCCTGTAAGACCAGCACGCCCAGAATGCACCTGAACACACCTCCCTGTAAGACCAGCACACCCAGAATGCACCTGAACACACCTGTAAGACCAGCACACCCATGCGCGGATGGGTGCAGGTGCATTTGCTATTTGAACGATGGGTGCAGGGCGGTCTTAAAATAACAAAGACGCTATGCCGGGTTTTGCGCTGCGCTAAGAGAGGACTCAATGTCTCATTTTCCTCTTATGTACATCTCTTCAACCTGTTAATTAGGGCTGTGTTAAAATAATCAATCCTCCAATTACAGTAAAATCGAGCTTTGTTGGAGTGATTTTAATATATGCTTTTTTATTATGGATTTATGATGATTGTATAGATATTAATCTAGTGAATCTCTTTTATACCAAGCTGGGATGTGTAATTTCACTAATTTCCAGCCCTATTTTTAATACTTAGTACTAACAATAGTACTGTATGTATACTTTAATGTCTGGCTGCAAATCATATATTAAAAGATTTCAGTGGAATTTGGCTGACACTTCGGGCCAAGAAAATAAATAATAAATAATTAGATTTGAGTGTCAGCATAGACCAATAATACTGTTATAATAATAATTCAGTTACACGTAATACATTTTGTTCTCCCAGTTTAACCTTTAATCTTATCCTGGACTTATCTAATTTGTTCTAAAGTAACTTCATTTACAGAAAGGTTTGACCCTATTTGGAACATAGACAATCTTGCAGGTACTCAGTGTTTTTTTAGTCCTGATTTTTTAAATTCAAAGTTTTCAAAGTTACAACTTATTTTCAGTTAATTGTGTCCTGTGTTAGTCACAGTTTCATTAAAAGGTGTTAAAATCTAACTCATGGTGTTGTGGTGTAAGAGGAAAACCTGAGCACCAACTCAGACTCTGAGAACCTTGTGTGTGTGTGTGTGTGTGTGTGTGTGTGTGTGTGTCTTCTTTCTGTGTGTATGTGTGTGTGGGTGTGTGTCTCTGTGTTTGTCTGTGTATTTGTGTGCGAGTGTGTGTGTCTGTCTTCTTTCTGTGTGTGTGTGTGTGTGTGTGTGTGTGTGTGTGCCCCTGTGTGTGTGTGTGTCTGTGTGTTTGTGTGTGTATTTGTGTGCGTGTGTGTGTGTCTGTCTTCTTTCTGTGTGTGTGTGTGTGTGTGCCCCTGTGTGTGTATTTGTGTGCCTGTGTGTGTGTGTGTGTGTGTGTGTGTGTCTTCTTTCTGTGTGTGTGTGTGTTTATGTGTTTTGTGTGTGTATTTGTGTGCCTTCATGTGTGTGTGTGTATGTGTGTGTATATATGTGCCTGCGTGCGTGCGTGTGTGTGTGTATATATGTGCCTGCGTGCGTGCGTGTGTGTGTGTGTGTGCGTGCGTGGTACTTGGTCGTCCCCTGTGGCTCAGCCCTCTCTGATGGCAGTGATTTAGGAGCAGCCATTAGAGGCAAAGCGTCGTTAATCCATCCCACCGAGTGGAGTGATAAAAGTTTCATTAAAGCATCGATCACACGCCTCTGTCACCGGGCTCAGCGGCCGGGTCAGCACGTCGCCACACTGGAACACCTGTGAAAGCCTGAATATCACGCTATCTATCAACCTTTTTATAGCGGCAGCGGGCGTGGGAGAGAACAAAAGGACGTCTGAGGAGTGTTTCCGACATGATTTCTGACAAATAAAAACTTCAGTGGGTCGAGAGCGACTTCACACACGACCGATCATAAACATTGAGATGGGGAATCCAGGAATGTGTCTCTTTTAAAGGCGCTCTTTTACGCTGATTTAATAAGGATTTCTCATTACGCAGGTCACACCTCAGCACAACTGAAAGTCTAATACACAAGGCACACGTTATTGTTGAGTGCTGAGTTGTGAGTGTACCAATTATTAAATGTAAATCCATTTGAATCGGTTCATTGCGCCTTGATGGGGATGAAAATGTGCTGACTCTCACCCACTTCTGTCTTTAGGCAATACCAGATATGCAGATTTCCAACAAGTCCTCCAAATCAACCCTCATGTTGTCCTCGGGTCAAATTGACCCGTTTTCCTATAATAATGTACATAAACGTCTGTATAAAAAAGACTTCAGATACAGTATTAGGGACCACTAAGGTCTATATAAAAGAGACGTCAGATACAGTATTAGGGGCCACTAAGGTCTATATAAAAGAGACTTCAGATACAGTATTAGGGGCCACTAAGGTCTATATAAAGAGACTTCAGATACAGTATTAGGGACCACTAAGGTCTATATAAAGAGACTTCAGATACAGTATTAGGGACCACTAAGGTCTATATAAAAAAGACTTCAGATACAGTATTAGGGACCACTAAGGTCTATATAAAAGAGACGTCAGATACAGTATTAGGGACCACTAAGGTCTATATAAAGAGACTTCAGATACAGTATTAGGGACCACTAAGGTCTATATAAAAAAGACTTCAGATACAGTATTAGGGACCACTAAGGTCTATATAAAAGAGACGTCAGATACAGTATTAGGGACCACTAAGGTCTATATAAAGAGACTTCAGATACAGTATTAGGGACCACTAAGGTCTATATAAAGAGACTTCAGATACAGTATTAGGGACCACTAAGGTCTATATAAAGAGACTTCAGATACAGTATTAGGGGACCACTAAGGTCTATATAAAAGAGACTTCAGATACAGTATTAGGGGACCACTAAGGTCTATATAAAGAGACTTCAGATACAGTATTAGGGGACCACTAAGGTCTATATAAAAGAGACAGTATTAGGGGACCACTAAGGTCTATATAAAAGAGACAATTAGGGGACCACTAAGGTCTATAAAAGAGACAGTATTAGGGGACCACTAAGGTCTATATAAAGAGACTTCAGATACAGTATTAGGGACCACTAAGGTCTATATAAAAGAGACAGTATTAGGGGACCACTAAGGTCTATATAAAAGAGACAGTATTAGGGGACCACTAAGGTCTATATAAAAGAGACAGTATTAGGGGACCACTAAGGTCTATATAAAAGAGACAGTATTAGGGGACCACTAAGGTCTATATAAAGAGACTTCAGATACAGTATTAGGACCACTAAGGTCTATATAAAGAGACTTCAGATACAGTATTAGGGGACCACTAAGGTCTATATAAAAGAGATTTCAGATACAGTATTAGGGGACCACTAAGGTCTATATAAAAGAGATTTCAGATACAGTATTAGGGGACCACTAAGGTCTATATAAAGAGACTTCAGATACATTATTAGGGGACCACTAAGGTCTATATAAAGAGACTTCAGATTACTTCAGATTTTATAATGCACCATGTTAATGTTTACATCAACAACTCATCCCCAATAAAGGTTTGATGGATTATTCAGAAATCATATATTAAAAGATCAATTTCTGGATTTTTTTCCTGGAAAATGAAACAAAACCACGAAACAAACAAAGAAAAAGAAGAAGGAAAAACATGATAAGAGTATTTACCAACGCGTTGAACCTGGCTCAGCCAATCAGAATCAAGGATGCAGAATTCGCAGTTTGTCCCTCTAGAACGACACAGAGCAACGTTTTCTGAGGTGCAGCTATGCATTTGGTCGCCCCTGTGGCTCAGCCCTCTCTGATGGCAGTGATTTAGAGCAGCCATTAGAGGCAAAGCGTCGTTAATCCATCCCACCGAGGAGTGATAAAGTTTCATTAAAGCGATCACACGCCTCTGTCACCGGGCTCAGCGGCCGGGTCAGCACGTCGCCACACTGGAACACCTGTGAAAGCCTGAATATCACGCTATCTATCAACCTTTTATAGCGGCAGCGGGCGGAGAGAACAAAAGGACGCTTGAGGAGTGTTTCGACATGATTTCTGACAAATAAAATTCAGTGGGTCAGAGCACTTCACACACGACCGATCATAAACATTGAGATGGGGAATCCAGGAATGTGTCTTTTAAAGGCGCTCTTTACGCTGATTTAATAAGGATTTCTCATACGCAGGTCACACCTCAGCACAACTGAAAGTCTAATACACAAGGCACACGTTATTGTTGAGTGCTGAGTTGTGAGTGTACCAATTATTAAATGTAAATCCATTTGAATCGGTTCATTGCGCCTTGATGGGGATGAAAATGTGCTGACTCTCACCACTTCTGTCTTTAGGCAATACCAGATATGCAGATTTCCAACAAGTCCTCCAAATCAACCTCATGTTGTCCTCGGGTCAAATTGACCCGCTTTCCTATAATAATGTACATAAACGTCTGTATAAAAAGACTTCAGATACAGTATTAGGGACCACTAAGGTCTATATAAAAGAGACTAGATACAGTATTAGGGCCACTAAGGTCTATATAAAAGAGACTTCAGATACAGTATTAGGGGCCACTAAGGTCTATATAAAGAGACTTCAGATACAGTATTAGGGACCACTAAGGTCTATATAAAGAGACTTCAGATACAGTATTAGGGACCACTAAGGTCTATATAAAAAAGACTTCAGATACAGTATTAGGGACCACTAAGGTCTATAAAAGAGACGTCAGATACAGTATTAGGGACCACTAAGGTCTATATAAAGAGACTTCAGATACAGTATTAGGGACCACTAAGGTCTATATAAAAAAGACTTCAGATACAGTATTAGGGACCACTAAGGTCTATATAAAAGAGACGTCAGATACAGTATTAGGGACCACTAAGGTCTATATAAAGAGACTTCAGATACAGTATTAGGGACCACTAAGGTCTATATAAAGAGACTTCAGATACAGTATTAGGGACCACTAAGGTCTATATAAAGAGACTTCAGATACAGTATTAGGGACCACTAAGGTCTATATAAAAGAGACTTCAGATACAGTATTAGGGACCACTAAGGTCTATATAAAGAGACTTCAGATACAGTATTAGGGGACCACTAAGGTCTATATAAAAGAGACAGTATTAGGGGACCACTAAGGTCTATATAAAAGAGACAGTATTAGGGGACCACTAAGGTCTATATAAAAGAGACAGTATTAGGGACCACTAAGGTCTATATAAAGAGACTTCAGATACAGTATTAGGGACCACTAAGGTCTATATAAAAGAGACAGTATTAGGGACCACTAAGGTCTATATAAAAGAGACAGTATTAGGGGACCACTAAGGTCTATATAAAAGAGACAGTATTAGGGGACCACTAAGGTCTATATAAAAGAGACAGTATTAGGGGACCACTAAGGTCTATATAAAGAGACTTCAGATACAGTATTAGGGACCACTAAGGTCTATATAAAGAGACTTCAGATACAGTATTAGGGGACCACTAAGGTCTATATAAAAGAGATTTCAGATACAGTATTAGGGGACCACTAAGGTCTATATAAAAGAGATTTCAGATACAGTATTAGGGGACCACTAAGGTCTATATAAAGAGACTTCAGATACATTATTAGGGGACCACTAAGGTCTATATAAAGAGACTTCAGATTACTTCAGATTTTATAATGCACCATGTTAATGTTTACATCAACAACTCATCCCCAATAAAGGTTTGCGATGGATTATTCAGAAATCATATATTAAAAGATCAATTTCTGGATTTTTTTCCTGGAAAATGAAACAAAAACCACGAAACAAACAAAGAAAAAGAAGAAGGAAAAACAGAATGATAAGAGTATTTACCAACGCGTTGAACCTGGCTCAGCCAATCAGAATCAAGGATGCAGAATTCGCAGTTTGTCCCTCTAGAACGACACAGAGCAACGTTTTCTGAGGTGCAGCTATGCATGTAAACATCAGTGGTTGTCACAAAAATCAAGAAAATCTGATTGTTTTTATATGTTTGGAGTAAAGCTGTGCAGCCAGTGGATTAACAAGAGTTAAGGTGCTGCATCTAACAGGAAGCTGCTGACAGAGGGAGAGGACGTGGGAACAGCCTAATGGACAGTTAGCCGCCTGCAGGCTTCTGGCGGGATGAGTTTGCCTCCCTGGTGAGTTTGTTCATCTCCTCACAGCTGGATACTCTCAGAGCAAATATGTCAATACACACCATAAGGCGGACAGCAATAACACACACACTTAATCGCTAGTTGGTAGTGGTAGCATGTACAGATGCTAACAGTGATGCTGTGGTTCATCTCGCAGTTGTCTGGGATTAGGGTGTGTCTGACAGTGTGTGTGTGTGTGTGTGTGTGTGTGTGTGTGTGTGTGTGTGTGTGTGTGTTTGAGTGGTTTTATTTGCTTATATTAATAAAATATGAATTAATACAAAATAATGTTTTGAAGCAATTCAAAATATGCTATGCTAGTTCTTTTCTAAATTTGAATTCTGGAAAAAGTTACTGGTAAAAAATATAAGTGGCGGTAAAATTGGGCATCAAAAGTTAATTTCCCACCCTGGCTGCACGATATGAGGAAATTATCTAATTGAGATTATTTTGACTGATATTGCATTTGCGATATGATTCACGATATTGGAGGGAATGGTCATTTTTGTATCATTATTCTCATTTTTATTGAAAAATATTAAAATCTCAAAAATGAAAATCATTTATGGTGTGATTTTTGCGAATATCTGTACAAAACAAAGATGTTTTCTGTGGTCTGCCGGGTACCGCGTGTAGCCCGGGACGTCTCAGCACCACCACATACATTCAGAATGGTTTGACACATATTTTGCCTCTAACAAAAGATTGGGCCCCTCCTGCGATATTGCGATTTTGATTAAATTGCGATGAATTGTGCAGCCCTGCTTCAGACGCTGAGAGCCACTGTCCAGACGTCTGTATGTTACGAGCTCGGAGTGGGAACGGGTTGGCTTAGATGCAGAAAAGGCGTTTGACTCAGCGGATTGGTCTTTGCTATACAGGGTAGTGTGCAGGTTCAATTTCCATGAAAAGTGTGTGAAGGCAGTAGAAGCACTAGACAACAAACCATCAGCAAAGATAAAGCCAGGTGTCAACATCTGGTGGGAAGCCTGAAATGAAGAGCGAATTTGGCATGCTGCTCTAAATATATATATATATATATCAAAATATATCAAAGTTCTTAACAAAATCTGGTTGAGACACTAAACAAAAATCTACTTTTACTTCTTTTCCGCATGACAGTGAACATCTTTTGTCTCATTTTATATCACATCGTTATCTTACCGTGGAGTTCCCGCCCTCATTACTATCATAGCTGCCCTCTGGGCCGAGCAGCCGTCCTGCAGTCACACATCTGTAATGAATAAATGATAACATATTTTCTGAGAGACTAGTTTCCCTGGAGCTGTTCCTTCGTCCTGCTTGCGCTCTTGATTCAACCCCCAGATGCTGACGGGAAGCAGGTTTGTATCATTGTTATTGTTGTTTGAATCGTTCATCTCCATACTGCCCAGATGTGGCATTCAAACTGGCCCGGGTATTAGCAGAGAGATATTCATCACGCCTTCGTCCCCCCGTGTGGTTTGCGCTCGCTGATATTGGGGCTCTGCGGGACACGAGTGCTTTAGGCAGCAATAAAAGAGATTTTCCACTCGAGATATTCAATAAAATGATATCAAAGCTCTGCTTGAAATGAGAACAATAAATGACCCTTTCATTATGGGCTAGATTGGTTTGCAAGTGTGGTTACCAAAGAAGGATTTCAATGTTATTTTAATGATTTTTTAAATGTATGGACGAATGAGGATGACTTCCATTTCTAGTGGAGACAGGCAGGGGGGATCTCAACCTCCTTTCCCCCCCAAGAACCTACTAAAAATGCATTTATTTCTTCTTATTTATGTATTTTCATGACATTATTTGTCTAAAAACACAAGGTTAACAATGTTAATCTATATTAAGAATAACAATAATTAGAATTGATTAAATATATTTATAATTAAAGTTAAATTGGACCTCAGTTGAACTCATCTTTAGCTTGCTTTGACAGTATGTCATCTAGTGCTAGTACTAATATGTTTTATAGTTGGATGGACTCTATCGAAGATGGATTTATTAAAAGGAATCTAATTGTTAAAAAGGGGGTTAGATTGATTTTGATTTACTATTGGATGGACAATAAATCAAAAGAGTTAGAGTCACACAGGGTTACAGTCCGAGGATCATTAATGAAATAAAATGTCAGAAAATGATGAAAAATGTGTTTCTCAAAAAGCCCAAGACGACGTCTTCAACTGTCTTTTGTCCACAACTCGACGATATTCAGTTTCCTGTCACAGAGGACAGAAGAGACTAGAACATATTCACATTTAACACACTGACATCAGAGACGTTGGACTTTTTATTAAAAATAATTAATCGATTATCAAAATAGTTTGCCATCCATCCATCCATCTTCATCAGCTTATCTGGGGTCGGGTCTCGGGGGCATCAGCTCCAGCAGGGGACCCCAAACTTCCCTTTCCCGAGCCACATTGACCAGCTCCGGCTGGGGGATCCTGAGGCGTTCCCATGCCCGGGTGGAACTAGTCCTGGGTCTTCCCCTAGGTCGTGACGTTCCACGTCCCCAGAGCCAGCCTCTGCTGCCCGGGTCTGGTCTGTCAAGGCCTCTGATCTGCACTGCCACCCATGTGGCAGCGCACCCGACCCCAGCGGTTCCTCTCACAGGTGTTGGGCCCATGGGATGGAGGAGGGGGACTGAGCCGGCTCCGTTGGCAAACCTGGCCACCAGACGCTCGCTGTCGAGCCCTCCAACGGGACCTGGCTCCAGACAGGGGGCCTTGGGCTTGTTTTTAAGCTGCGAGTGTTTGCCGGTCGGAGCGTGTTTGCCGGCTGTTGGCTCTTGCAGCAGGAGGGGGACTGCAGCAGTCCGCTGCTGGCTGTGTGGAGGAGGCTGTGTAGCTCGCAGCTAGCGCTCAGCCCCCCCCCCCCCGGAGAGTTAAAAGAGAGCCACGCAGGAACACCGGCACTGCTGTATTTTTCACCCTCCAACTGCACTTCATAATCTTTTTTTAGATGGGACGCTGATGTAATGTTTTGACGTCAGAAATGAGTGCGCAGCGTTGGGGGTGGAAAATGATTGAGAAACAATGGAGCTGTAAGTTCATGTCAAACCGACTCATTAACACGAGTCTGTGGAGTCACTCTGACTGTCACTGCAGTCACCAAACAACCCGAAGGAGTCAGAAGTATTTTTTTTAACATTTCAACGTATTTTATTCATGAAGTTAGGCATGTATCAATATGAAAATTTAACTTCTAGTGAATAATCACAGTTTCCTATATTGTGGCAGTATTTTTAAAAGTGTGTTCAACGCCTTTAGCAGCAATTGTTTTCGTGCACATTCTGCAGACAGGATAACGATCTAATAACCAGAATACGCTTCAGACTGAGTCCTCTCAGAGGGCTGAGAAATGTCCTGAGTGACGTCATCTCTTCCTTCAGCCATGATTCCAACTTCAAGAGACGCACGTTGGAGGCGACGCACTGATCCTGAGTATTACACTGACTATATACTATAGAGATTGTCATGGTTTCATTTCAGTTAGCCTAATAGCTGGTTTGATTTGCATTGAGAGATGATCTTATGGAAAGGGGGGACTTTATCAGGATGCAGAGTATCCTGATCCATGAAATATCTGGCCTTTAATAATAAAGATGTGCCTGCTATTATGAGAATTTAACATATGGGGGTGTATACTTATACCCCCTGTATTTTAAGGAAGAACATTTTTAATTAAAGCATTAAGATTAATTCCCAAAAAATATTTTATTCCTCTTTGAAGTCAACTTTAGCATGGACTCATTAACTTATGAGCAGCACTGTATATGATTTCTGTGTTTGAATGAAAATAGTCTCTCGCAGGGATTCCTGAAGACATGAGCAGACAGATGGCTCAATCCCAGAGTCGTTTCTCCTGCTGGTCTGTCCCAGACCCGGACCCGTCTTTCCTGGGTTTACCGAGTGCAGGGGGGACATTTGATGCCTGACGCCATGTGCAGTATAAACAAACACGGAGGCCAGAGTGGTTTTATGTGGAGTTGTTTGTTTGGGGATTGGCTTTGGTTTTCACACATGCTGAAAGGATTGGAGCGGGATCAAGCCCACTCTCAACCTTCCTCCCCCCACACATCCCTTTTCTTTCCACCCGTCATTCCAGTTGTGAAGGAATATAGAGCAATGAAAGCTTAACCCCCCCTGCGCTGCCCTCACCACCACCAGCACACACAAATGCCGCTCGTTTGTAGCAGCTCCTAAACCCCCATCCTCATAAACCCCCTCATCGCTCCGCGGATGAACTCGTGCTCCACTTTTCCATCAATTCACGCAGACTTTGGGGAATCCCTTTGTGTCTGCTGTGGAATAGCAGTATATTAAAACGTGGCGAGAACAGGTAGAGGATATATCTTCTACAAAATTTGATGAGAGGACAAAGACATAAAAGTGTCATGTATTTTGGGAAGCTCAGGGCCAATTTCATTCCCCAAAGACAAATGGAAACGGCTCAGGCTTTGGGCTTTTTTTATAAAATATATTGATAATGAAAGCACCACTTTTAGCACGTAAACATGGTTTGGATTAGCAGCGGAGGGGGCCGTGTCCCAGTTTTGTTCAGTTGAACGTCATATTTGTCAGTAGGAGCCCAATTGTGTCAATGGAGGACTGATGATTGCTGCTACTGACGGATGAAAGACCTTAAGTGTGTTTCTGGTGTGTGTGTGTGTGTGTGTGTGTGTGTGTGTGTGTGTTGTTGGTGTGTCTGTATTTGGACTGGATGGCAGCAGTCTGTCTGGCAGGGAGCTGCAGTCAGACGGCTTGTTATCAAAAGGAGGCCTTTGATAGCAGCTCGGTGCCGTGCGGACGCGTGGCCTCAGCCGGCAGAGACTCACGGCTCGGCTCTACGGGTCGGCTCTACGGGTCGGCTCTACGGGTCGGCTCTACGGCTCGGCTCTACGGGTCGGCTCTACGGGTCGGCTCTACGGCTCGGCTCTACGGCTCGGCTCTACGGGTCGGCTCTACGGCTCGGCTCTACGGCTCGGCTCTACGGGTCGGCTCTACGGGTCGGCTCTACGGCTCGGCTCTACGGGTCGGCTCTACGGCTCGGCTCTACGGGTCACTCAGCAGCTTCACGCTACACACTGAGACACACAGACAGTTTAGCTGGATAAACACAGAACACATAAGCACATTTTCTTTTGTCATTTCAGTTCAGCTGGTCATATAATGTAGAGATATACATGTATATGTATATTTACAAGCCATTGTTTTGACATGAGATTTTGTCCTACACTGAATTTACATTGCAGCTTAAAAAAAAGATTTTTTAAAAGGCTTTATGTAGCTTTTAGACTGATACGGTATGAAAGAAGAAGAGTGGAAGGAGACCAGGTTTAATATGATTTATCTATTTAATCTTTTTATGTCAGTTGTTCAGTCCAGAACTATCTCCTTATCTATTGTCAACCCGGTCTCACGGCAGGTCGTGAAATGGTCACGTTATTAACACAACAACGGTGAAATTAAACACCACTATCCGCGGTCTCTGGGGGACGCAACAACGGGGAAAGATGCTTCCCATTGAAAAACATTACTTACTCACCGCCACGAACAAAACGAGAAAATCGTGTCCCTGTACACGAATCAATAGATTAAAAACGTCACCATTTCACAACCTGCCATGAGCCTGGGCTGCTATTCTACAGACCAACCTTTTGTAGAGACATTCATCGTCCCCAGAGGATGAATCCTCCTTAATCTCATCCTGCATCGCCACCGTGAGGTTTGACATTTTTGGATAGCAGGGGTGCACAATTCAGAAAATGTTACGATTCCATTCAAAAACTATTCTCAGTTAGTATGTACATCTAGTTACCTTTCCCTACCTACCTACTGAGCCAAAGCTTGAATCTATCGGTAAAGCTTGAATCAATTTATAAATGTGAATCAATTTTTTTGCACACCGCGAGTGGATAGATTGCCATGAAAGAGTGATCCTGTAACTTTTTATCTAGCGCCATCATCAGGTCAGACTGTTAATTTGTGACCAAATGTCCACAGAAATAATGACTTCAATTTAACTTATGACAATTAAAAATAGGCATGTTGAGTATGTCTAAATGTATATAAATACAGGTCGTGGGTGAGAAAAC
Organism: Percina caprodes; assembly: GCA_013375575.1. Taxonomy (NCBI): domain Eukaryota; kingdom Metazoa; phylum Chordata; class Actinopteri; order Perciformes; family Percidae; genus Percina; species Percina caprodes. Next base: position 749,950 of record JABXJD010000142.1, on the reverse strand, counting down.
TCTGATTAATTTCTACATCAGGTTTCCAGCCTGTAGCTGTAAATCAGACCACAGACTGATATTTGATATTTCGTGAGAAGTTTCTCACACTGTCAGTGTGGATAAACTGAAGCGGGAGAACTGTTGTACATTATAAGTGAATAATGCCGCCTGAGTGATCGGATGCGTGGGAATGGGAGGACGATGTAGACGGGAATGGTCCGGCAGGTGGAAGAGGTTCAGATGAGGAGACACAGCAGCTCAGCTCAACAGGACATCTTCGGTGTCTGTGTCGGATCTGCTGGAACACCTGACCCAAACTCAAGTCATGTTGCAATCTTCACCATGTGTAGACAACAGAGTAGAGCTGTCAGTCTTCCTGTATAATACAATTTGAATTTCATTTATTATTTCATGCTCAAATGCAGCCTGTTAAAGATGCAGTAGGTAAGACTTATAAAACTAACTTTCTGTCATATTTGCTGAAACTGACAAATCCAGCTCTGGCTCCACCAACAACCTGTAGTGCGACTTGTAAAAATCCACCGCTCCCCGTTCAGATGCACCAATCAGGGCCAGTGAGGGGGGTCTAACTGCGTGTCAATCACTGCTCATGCACACGCATTCATTCTCCCTTGTCAGAGGAGGGGCTTAAGAGACCTTTTAGCTGAAAGGAGGGGAGGGACTGAGAAGTTGTTGATGTTCTTTGGCTAAGTCGTTGATCTTTACAATCCTACGTACTGCACCTTTAAATATGTACTAAATAACTCAGACTGCACTGTCAGTGCCACAATAAGCATGTGGTTGTTGTAACACACTGTACGAATGCCTTTAGGAATGGGCCGGTTACCGATTTCAAGGCATGGTTTGAAAAGTCACTGTTTCAAAACTACTACATTTTTTGAGTGCAGTTAAAAGATATAAATGCATATAAAAGATATAAATAAAGAAGTAAAGATAAAATGCTTAAAGACACGCATGCTAGGTAGGACTACAGTTGAAAAATAGCCGATTGGCTAACACTGGCGCATTTACAGAAATGTTGATTAATGTGCATTTTCCTAATCAGTTAGATAAATAAATAAATCCCTCTTCCTGCCAGTGTCTAGTGTGTTTAACCCTTGTGTGGTGTTTACATCTTTGTAAACACTGTTTAAAAAGATGTAAACTGTTATACAGCCAATGATCCGGCGCCGGTGGACCCACCACAGTATTAGGTTTTTAAATCAATACAGACATAACAATTCATTAAAAAAAAAATACTAATAGATAATAATAGATGATTTCTTTAGCTCAATTACCAATGATGTATACATCATTTACGGTTCATATTAGCCATTTACAGCTGTGAGATCACATTTATGATCAGATAATTATTTTTGTTTTTTGTGAAAAAACACGGAAATTCAGTTATAAAAAAGGGAAAGAAAATAGAAACAGGATGTTTGATCATTGTTGGCGCTTATTTCTTAGAACTTAATCAGAACAGAACAGGTGAAAGAGCTTGAAATGTTTTTCTGTTGGAATAGCAGGTGTAGAAAGACAACATAGTTACATAGCACCTACATTTAAATACACCCAAACACCTCATTTGTAATAGTTATGTGTAAGGGGGGGTATATTAGGGTTAAAAATAAAACACATTGTGTTCATTGGGAACATTTTTCTTCTTGTTTTTTACTTTCAAAATAGCGTTTTGTACCTGCAGTGGAGGAGGAGCTGTCCCTGGTGCTGAACCAGCACAGACTGCAGCAAGTCTCTGCTGCATCTGGGAACACTTCCACTCCTCATTATCTAACCTTCAGCTTTTTGCAGACAAAGGGGCCTGGGGGGAGCGCTGCTAATTTGAAATGGCCGGAGTGATTTGTGTCAGCGCGCTGTGAGTCTAAATGACGACCCAGAGAATCATCCACATTAAAAGCTCCCTATGTAGCAAGCAGCGCTGCCACGATTTCTTTGATCTACCGCGAGCCTCAGGAGCATACAACTCCAAATCAAAGCAACAGACAAACACACACACACACACACACACACACACACACACACACACACACACACACACACACACACACAAAAACATGCATGCACACACAGACTTCACTTTAGCCTTGGGGCTGTAATTTGTCTTCTGCCATCCCTCTCCTTGGAGATTGGTATTTATGTAGATTATTGCTGGAAAGTAGGTTAAGATGAATGTTGTGAGCTGTAGCCAATACAAGCACCATCAGCTGCCTCCGAGGCTACATCTACTGTACATGATCAAGTTTTGGTTTAGTCGTAGCCTGGACGGGCACGACCGGAGAGCTGTAGAAACATAGCTTACACACCTTTCAGTAGTAGTTCCACCTCGTTGTCGCTCCGAGCTAATGAATCCCTGCTCTTACTTTTCACCGTTAACTTCCTGTTCACACCAGCCATATCACATGACCAATAGTCATGTGATACGTTTTTAGTATCGGACTAGTTGGGGGGGCAGTAGCTCAGTCCGTAGGGAGTTGGGTTGGGAACTGGTGGGTTGCTGGTTCAAGTCCCGGGCCAAAGTATGGTGGTGGACTGGTAGCTGGAGAGGTGCCAGTTCACTGCCAAGGTGCTCTTGAGCAAGGCACCAAACACCCAACTGCCCAGGCGCTGTTCCATGGACAGCCCCCCCCCCCCCACACACACACACTCTGACATCTCTCCATTTAGTGCATGTATAGGTACTCAGCATGTGTGTGTAGTTCAGGCCTGTGTGTAACAACAAGTGTAAATTGTAATTTCCCCTTGTGGGATTAATAAAGTTATTATTATTAGTTCTGCTACTGGAGATCATTTTTGTCTCAACATCAAAATGTAGTAGTGTAGATGTAGCCTGAGTAGAATGAAGAAGCCAGTAAGTGCAGCAATAGTGAGGATTGTGTGCATACATATGTGTGTGTGGGTTGTTTTATTTTTGTGGGGGATGGGGCTGCCAGCCAGGATGCCATCTGGTCTTCATACTGGATTCTCCCAGTCTAAGCTGTAATTGGGCCAGGAGTGTGTTTTGTGTGAGCTGCTGTTTCCTCATGAAGTTAGAAAAACAACGTGAAATATAATCCCCCAGAAACCCCCATTAACAACATTTGTTAAACAAGTCTTTACAAGCCAGTATTCTCTAGGGATGTAACGATACACTCAACTCACGATTCGCTACGATTCACAGTATGACTTCCTCTGAAATGTGTGAAAAATATTTCTTTATTTATATGAACTAAACAAAACAACAGCTATGTCCTCTTATCAAAAGTGCAACAAAAACGTAGAAAAAAACGTCCAAAAATGTAAAAAAGTGACAAGAAGGAATAAAAAAGGTGAAAAAAAGCGGCAAATAAATTGAACAAAACAACAGAAACGTTGAATTAATCAACTTTTTTTTTTAAAAGTCGTTTGTAATCTTTACACATTTATATCCCCTTTTAACCGATGCACGCTGCATCGTTGCATCGCTAACATCAGCGGTGCATTCTGAGTGGTTTCCTCATGTTACTGCCGTGTTTATTAGCTTCCACAGTGCCCTATAACCCCCCACCCCCCCCCCCACACACACACAGCAGCGCTGCTTTCTGCTTCTACACGGGCCTTAAATGTCAGGCTCTCTGCACCGTCTTGAGATTACATTTGATTGAGACATTTAGCAGAAAGGAAAAATAGCTCTCTGACCTTTTGAAAGCTCTCTCCCCCCCCCACAGAATAAAAGTGTTTTTAGTAGACACACACACACACACACACACACACAAACACATGTTTGTGGCGCTATCTTTGTGGGGACCCGTCATTGACATAATGCATTCCCTAGCCCCTTACCCTAACCTTAACCATCCCAACTAAATGCCTAACCTTAACCCTGACCCCCACCCTAACCATAACCTAATTCTAACCCTAATCCTAAAACTAAGTCTTAACCCTCAAACAGCCCTTTAAAGTTGTGGGATTCAGCATTGACCCCACAAAGCTGTCTGGACCCCAGAAGTATAGTTTCCTGGTTTTAGTACCCCACAAATGTAGTTAAACAAGACCACACACACACACACACACACACACACACACACACACATTAAAGTATACACAAAACACATAATCTAATATGTAGGGATGTCTATCTCCTAATATTGTTTCTCTAAATGCCATTTCATTGGGAACCTGGTCTCCCTGCTCCTGCGTTTGATAGCAGTTGTTGTTATCTCCCACGTGTAACTCAAAATCATCGGAAAATCATGGTGTGCCGAGAATGCTTCCTCAACAGATTGTGACATTATCTTATTACATTTAATTTTAACAGCAGAGTCTTTAAAGGACTAATAAAGCAAAACTACAGAAATCATTAAGGTCTTACCCTGCAGGATGATAGCATTTTGTAACTTTTATATATATATCAACTCATATGTATCGATAGATTAGACTCTCATATTTTTGATTATTGTTAATTGATGGGATTTTAGGCTTTACAGAATAACCCAGTCCTCTAAACCAAACAAAGATATGTCTTGTTTGTTCCTCTCCTCTAGTTCGACCCTGAGGAGGGTTTCATAAATTAGCGCCCTTAGCTGTGGCGGGAAGTACGACCTCATATCTAAACCAGAGAACGTCAGTCGCGGTTTGGAGCGTTAAAGTCTTTAACGTTGTGTAATAGTCGCAGTTTGGTTATGATTAGGCACCAAAACTACTGAGGGCGCTTTCACCTACAGGGCCCTGTTGCCATACCTACTACGGCCACTAGAGGGCGGTGCCTTCATAAACGCTAATATGAGTCGTATTTGCTGCTCGAACAAACGACTTACGTGGGGCGTTTTTTGGGGCAAAGACTCTGAAGAAAGCATAACTCTGATTTTCTGCCATTTTAACAGGCCTAATTATCGGGCTGTCAACATGTCTCTTCTAATTTTCTGTCACAAACGAGGTCTGGCCCGGGTGTTAGGGACAATAACATTTCTGCAGCCAGACCAAAATGTGATCTTTGTTCCTCTTCAAAGCGGCGAGCCTCCTGTCGGGCTGAATGGCAGCGCACAGTGTCCCGAGTGCTGTTAATGGGCATATTTGTAGAGAGGAGGGAGCAGAAGGGGGGAGTTCTTTTTTTAGGACTAGATAATAAAGGTGGAGGGAGGAGGAGAGGAGGAGAGGAGGGGGGATGATGTCATAGCTGCTGCAGACGTCAGACTGGATGCTTTGTTCCCGCCGGTGGCAGAACTGTCACTTTAAAAGGAAAATACAAATGTCATTTAAAGCTACAGAATGCCTTTGTCTGTCTGTATATTCCCATTACATATTTCTGCGTGTTGACCCAGTTTTTCCACATTTAATTCAATCAGAACTTTAAGGTATCAAACCTGGGTTGAAATCAAAGCCTCCAGGTAAGCAGTGATGTTAATCACACAGAAGGAAACAACATTGATGACGTGTGCGTGCATTAAAGAGGGGCTATGCAGTTTTGGCCATTTCTTTGCTGTTTTTTCTCGGTTTTTGCTTCCAAAAGTTGCAAGGGTGGTCTTTCTTTTCACTCACAGATGCAAGGAGGGAGCGAGAAAACCACCATTCAACACGAAAAAGGTCATATAACCATTCCCATGACTCTGAAGCTGTTCAGTTAAGGTAAATTAAGCAAAAAAAAGGCAGATTTCCCCTTTACTAGACAAACAGAAAAGACTGAAAACCAACAATGTGTTAGTCCATCTGTCTCTTGGCTCATTGCTTATTGTTTAAGGCTACATTTTATTTTTAAAACCACAAATACCACACGGTAAAAGCTGGTGTGTTTGTGTGTGTGCGTGTGTGTGCGTGTGCGTGTGTGTGTTTGTGTGCTTGTGTGTGTGTGTGTTTGTGTGTGTTTGTGTGCTTGTGTGTGTGCATCCATCCAACCCTTCAATCTCTGTTTTTACATATTTTGCACCAAGTCGGAGTCTCACTCTCCATCCAAAAGGGGTGTGAAGAATCCCCCTTTTTCACTTTCTTCTTCCCTTTATTCATTTATTTTTTGTGGTCTTTTCCCTTTAATTTCAGAGAGACAGAGGCGGTAGGAGAGAGATGAGGGATGATACACAGCAAAGTGCCGCAGGTCGGATTTGAACCCGCTGCAAAGTCCTTTTTATCACATTCACATTCTCTCTTAGAATCCGTCAGTTCTGTTCAGTTCTGTGTGTGTGTGTGTGTGTGTGTGTGTGTCTGCTTTTTTAAAAGCTTGTATATTCTCCTGCTCCATGTTTCTAGGTTGAGAGAAGGCACATGTCCTCGCGCCCGGCTGTTGTTCTCATCAGAGTCTCCTCTCACTTTCTGTCAAATCACACACGTCTGAATAGATCTCGTGAACTCATCTTCTCATATCTTCGGCGCTGAATCATGAAACTAAATGGCCTTTCTTACCATCGGCAACAACAAATTGGCTTCCTGTCCTGAAAAATGATGCATCGTGTAACCGACTCAGCGTTGCCGTCTGTGGTGATTCACCAAAATGTAAGCACATCGAGGCGGGCTCCAGTTAAGCCAACAGCTGACTAGTCATATGTATCATTAAGTGATGAAAACATGCGGACAAACCAAAAAAAACTTTGCATTTCATAAAAAACATGCCAAATTACGACATATGTTAGTTGCCTATTTTATTCTGAAGATAACATTTTCTAAGACGTTGTTACTCTGCTTGAAGCTGTTAACCCTCCTGGTGTCGACCCATTATTTCAAGATGTTTCTATGTCAGAAATTTGGGTTTCCTTCAACCAAATTGTCAAAAAAAATTACTTGGATGGTTCCCAACAACGCTCTTCACAAGTTACATAACTGATCAGTTCACTATTTTCATTAAATTTGGGTGTTTTATTCAATTTGATAGCATATGACAAAAAACTAAATTGATTAAAGAAGAAAAGTGACAGAAATTAAGGAAAAAAAACACAAAAATGTCCCAAAAACATGCTGAAAAAATCAATAGAGACATTGGAAAAAGTGACAAAGAGCTTCTGGAAAAGTGAGAAAACGTCAAAAAGTGACAAAAAATGTCGGAGAAAGCTTCAAAAACAAAACAAAATGTTGTGAAAAATCGTTAAAGAACTTCAAGAACAAGAGTTACACATAAAGTAGAAAATCAAATGATCGTGTATCCTATAAACCTGATGGGGGCTCATTCATCTGTCCTAGAACATCTATTTGTCCATTTCCTCTCCTATCGTGTCTCCTTATTTCTCTTTCCTCTCATCTCCTTGACTCTCCTCTCTTCCTCACTCCTCTCTTGTCCCTCCTCTCCTCTCCTTCTCTTTCCTTTATTTGTTGTGTGCTTCTTATTATATTGAGGATTTTCTTTTCTTTTCTTGTCTCTGACGTTTCTCAGAAAATGGGCCAATAAAGAGACTTTAAAAACCAGAAGCCTCCTTTCCTCCTCCTCTGTCCTCGCCTTCTTTCCTTTCCCCTCTCTCCTCCTCTGTTCTTTGGTCTCATTCTATCAGTCTAGCAGAGAAAAAGCAGCCTTCCTTCCTGTTTTTATGACTTCTCCAGGTACTAAAATAAACCCATTTCACAACCAAACTATTCCTCCTTTTTAAACCTCCCTTCGCTGTACTCACCCTCCTCCCTCTGTCTCTGTCTCTCTGTCTATCTGTCTCTGTTATGTCTGGTTATTCAGTGGAAGTGACAGCGTTTCTCTCCTCTCCTCATTCGCCGCTCCACCAATCAGATAACCATCGATCGGACATCTTCCGACATGAGCGAGTGGAGACGGGTCCTCATTCCGACTGTCCCCTTCCTCCGTTCTACACATTCATTCTCTTTAGTTTCTTTTTCTTTCCTTTTTCTCCCAAAAACCTTCTGATGCTCACACAGCGGAAGTTATATCACACCAGGACGTTTCCCCGTTTGTCATTGTTCTGGCCAAGTTGGGGTTTTTTTCCGCTCGCCTTCTCTGTTACGTAAAGCTGACCAATTAGGAACACAGCTTCCTGGCCCTCCGGTCACGGGGCTGCAGAGACCGTGGAGTCATAATTAGCAGAGCAGACATCCATCCCACTCTGCTTTACAGTGGGTGCATGTGAGGGCCACCCTGCTCCGCAGACAGGGTGACGCGGTGCGCCATAAATCTGCTGCTGAGTTCATCCTCCCCGAGAGAGGGTGTGGGTCTGAGTTCTGTGTCTCACCAACCGTTTGTACAAATAGCTCCGAAAAGTAAAAGCACTGTAAAACCTATTTATTACTGTCAGCATCACATTGACTGCTGCTGTGTGGCAACGCTGTGGACCGTGTAGGAAGGGGGGGGGGACAGAGCTTTCAACCCAGGGACAGAGTTCACATCCCGGGGAAAGATTATCACCCAGGACACGCGTTTGTGTCCCCAGTGGGTTTTAATCCAAACCACAATCTTTTTCTCGTCTTAAATAGTAGACACATTATCAGCATCGTATCGGCATTTATAATGGCCAATAAATGAATATTAAAAAAGTAAATTAAAAATGGATGAAACACCCTTCAACTTTGTTACGAGTGATGGCGTTGCATAGTCTGTCCACCAGAGGACGCTCTACAACGTCCCCGTTAGTGATGGCGTTGCATAGTCTGTCCACCAGAGGACGCTCTACAACGTCCCTGTTAGTGATGGCGTTGCATAGTCTGTCCACCAGAGGACGCTCTACAACGTCCCTGTTAGTGATGGCGTTGCATAGTCTGTCCACCAGAGGACGCTCTACAACGTCCCTGTTAGTGATGGCGTTGCATAGTCTGTCCACCAGAGGACGCTCTACAACGTCCCTGTTAGTGATGGCGTTGCATAGTCTGTCCACCAGAGGACGCTCTACAACGTCCCTGTTAGTGATGACGTTGCGTAGTCTGTCCACCAGAGGACGCTCTACAACGTCCCTGTTAGTGATGGCGTTGCGTAGTCTGTCCACCAGAGGACGCTCTACAACGTCCCTGTTAGTGATGGTGTTGCATAGTCTGTCCACCAGAGGACGCTCTACAACGTCCCCGTTAGTGATGGCGTTGCATAGTCTGTCCACCAGAGGACGCTCTACAACGTCCCTGTTAGTGATGGTGTTGCATAGTCTGTCCACCAGAGGACGCTCTACAACGTCCCTGTTAGTGATGGTGTTGCATAGTCTGTCCACCAGAGGACGCTCTACAACGTCCCCGTTAGTGATGGCGTTGCATAGTCTGTCCACCAGAGGACGCTCCAAAAGAACAACTTCCTGTCCCTGTTGTGTCCCTGGTCTAGAAGAAGTCTCCCAGCTAATCCTGCCTTGGACTGACCAAAGCTGGAGAAAGAGTTTAGAATAGAAGGGAGCTGTCTCACTCTAGAGATGAAACAGAGACCTGAACACACAGGGTGAAAACAGGATCTCCAGCAATGTGCAGTACAACAACAATATGGTGTTTTCTGAAAATGAAACCATGGAAACCTATTCTGGTACAACCTCAAAATACAGTTATGACCCTGAAAATGAGCAGAATATGGGCCCTTTAATACATTTTGATGTTCCTCTGTTCTGTTATGAAACAACTTTATTTTTAAACTGCATTATCATATTATTTTAATGAGGACTCATAAATAACTACAAATAAGTTATGTTAGGGAACTCTTTTTTTTTAAATATATATCGGCCTATATATCCGGATATTGGATTTTTAAATGACCAGATATTTGTATTGATATCAGCCTTAAAAATCCTTAATCGCTTGGGCTCTATTAACTAGTCATCTTGGTGCCTAGACCTAACTGTTGGCGCCCATGATGCTCTGTAACTATAACTGTACCGGCGGGTAAAGACCAACGCCTCACGGTTCTCTGTTCCCCGACTGGAAGTCCCCTTTTGTTGGCTAAACTCAACTAGCAAAGGCCCCTGGAACAGTCAGCATTTCACGTTGCCATGTACCCGGCTACATTTAACTGTAAAGACACGCTAGTCTTGTTAAAAACGCATGTGACCGCCTGGTTGTCACGTGACCAGCCAGAGATGCCAAATTTTGTAGGATATCATACGTATATAATGTCAGGAAGAGGCAGTGTGTGGTTTACATCAAACTGAACAACTACTGAACACTCTAGAAAGGCAAAGGCGAGACATCGGTGCTAAATTCGAACATTGACACAGAATTACAATTTTGGGTGTGTGAAGCCCAAGTTTCTTCCCTCATCTTATATATATATATATATATATATGCTCTGCCCTGGCTAAAAGCATGCAACATACCACTATTTCCTGTTGAGTGACATGGAGAGAGCTGAGGCGTTCCTGCTGTGCTGGGCTGTTGACGTCCTGTTGACAGTGGTGTCATTGTGAGCTGCAGCGTGTCGGGGGTCGCTGGCGGGGGCGGTGACGCCTACACGCAGACTCAAACTGCACATTGCTCACGACACCAGACAGCAACCATGGAGACAGCTAGTCACAAACAACAACTCTCTTCTCTTCTCACCTTTTTTTTCTTTCTCACAAAGTGAAATCTGCTGATCTTGGCGGCCGAGTGGATCTTCCATCACGCCGGCCACTCTGCTCGAAGCGCTGCTTGTTGTTCCTGCTGAAATTTCCTCGGGCGACATATGAAATCCCGACCAACTGTCTGGGGCACTGTCCTGTAAACCAGTTCTCAAACTTTTTTCAATAATGTACCCTTTGAATTTTTTTTTAAAGCCTCAGAACTCCCACACAGGTGATTTGAGTTATTCTGGCTGATTGGACTCTGCTCAAGTGGAAGGTGGGCCGCAGCTTAGATGGGAATTTATTAGGTCACAAATCTTTTCTACCAATAAGAATGATAAAGTAATTTATCCTGCCAGGATGATGTCAATCTATTGGTATATACACACCCCGACAGTCCTGGGATGAGGTCTAATTAGCCAGGGTGAAAACAGAAGTCTATATAAAGAGGTACACACAACGCCGGCAGTGATAGATTCACTAAACATCAACCTTGGAACTGAAAAACGCTTAAATGCTACATTTCAAATATTTAGAATATAACACTAAATCCATTCACTATTTTAGTATTCATTATTTTAGGAATTATGCATGACAAATTTTAAAATTAACATCTTGCAAAAAGCCTCACGTATCCCCTGTAGTACTCCAAAGTAGAGCCCAACCGATATATCGGCAGGCCGATATTAGGCATTTCCCGATATATCGTATCTGCATTTATAATGGCCGATTAAAAAAATATATATACGTATATCTTTTTTTTCATTAGAATTGTCCATAATGACAAATAAATTATTCTGATAAATGAATATTTAAAAAAATAAAAACGGACTGTCAACCATGTTGTGAGTGCTGGCGTTGCATAGTCTGTCCACCAGAGGGGGCTCTAAATTTTTTTCTATAGACCTTAGTGGTCCCCTAATACTGTATCTGAAGTCTCTTTTATATAGACCTTAGTGGTCCCTAATACTGTATCTGAAGTCTCTTTTATATAGACCTTAGTGGTCCCCTAATACTGTATCTGAAGTCTCTTTTATATAGACCTTAGTGGTCCCCTAATACTGTATCTGAAGTCTCTTTTATATAGACCTTAGTGGTCCCCTAATACTGTATCTGGTCTCTTTATATAGACCTTAGTGGTCCCCTAATACTGTATCTGAAGTCTCTTTATATAGACCTTAGTGGTCCCCTAATACTGTATCTGAAGTCTCTTTATATAGACCTTAGTGGTCCCCTAATACTGTATCTGAAGTCTCTTTTATATAGACCTTAGTGGTCCCTAATACTGTATCTGAAGTCTCTTTTATATAGACCTTAGTGGTCCCCTAATACTGTATCTGAAGTCTCTTTTATATAGACCTTAGTGGTCCCCTAATACTGTATCTGAAGTCTCTTTTATATAGACCTTAGTGGTCCCTAATACTGTATCTGAAGTCTCTTTTATATAGACCTTAGTGGTCCCCTAATACTGTATCTAAAGTCTCTTTTATATAGACCTTAGTGGTCCCCTAATACTGTATCTAAAGTCTCTTTTATATAGACCTCAGTGGTCCCCTAATACTGTATCTGAAGTGTCTTTTATATAGACCTTAGTGGTCCCTAATACTGTATCTGAAGTCTCTTTTATATAGACCTTAGTGGTCCCTAATACTGTATCTGAAGTCTCTTTATATAGACCTTAGTGGTCCCCTAATACTGTATCTAAAGTCTCTTTTATATAGACCTTAGTGGTCCCCTAATACTGTATCTGAAGTCTCTTTTATATAGACCTCAGTGGTCCCCTAATACTGTATCTGAAGTCTCTTTATATAGACCTTAGTGGTCCCCTAATACTGTATCTGAAGTCTCTTTTATATAGACCTCAGTGGTCCCCTAATACTGTATCTGAAGTCTCTTTTATATAGACCTTAGTGGTCCCTAATACTGTATCTAAAGTCTCTTTATATAGACCTTAGTGGTCCCCTAATACTGTATCTGAAGTCTCTTTATATAGACCTTAGTGGTCCCCTAATACTGTATCTGAAGTCTCTTTTATATAGACCTTAGTGGTCCCTAGTACTGTATCTGAAGTCTCTTTTATATAGACCTTAGTGGTCCCCTAATACTGTATCTAAAGTCTCTTTTATATAGACCTTAGTGGTCCCTAGTACTGTATCTGAAGTCTCTTTTATATAGACCTTAGTGGTCCCCTAATACTGTATCTGAAGTCTCTTTATATAGACCTTAGTGGTCCCTAATACTGTATCTGAAGTCTCTTTATATAGACCTTAGTGGTCCCCTAATACTGTATCTGAAGTCTCTTTATATAGACCTTAGTGGTCCCCTAATACTGTATCTGAAGTCTCTTTTATATAGACCTTAGTGGTCCCTAATACTGTATCTGAAGTCTCTTTATATAGACCTTAGTGGTCCCCTAATACTGTATCTGAAGTCTCTTTTATATAGACCTTAGTGGTCCCCTAATACTGTATCTAAAGTCTCTTTTATATAGACCTTAGTGGTCCCTAATACTGTATCTGAAGTCTCTTTTATATAGACCTTAGTGGTCCCTAATACTGTATCTGAAGTCTCTTTTATATAGACCTTAGTGGTCCCTAGTACTGTATCTGAAGTCTCTTTTATATAGACCTTAGTGGTCCCCTAATACTGTATCTGAAGTCTCTTTATATAGACCTTAGTGGTCCCTAATACTGTATCTGAAGTCTCTTTATATAGACCTTAGTGGTCCCCTAATACTGTATCTGAAGTCTCTTTATATAGACCTTAGTGGTCCCTAATACTGTATCTGAAGTCTCTTTATATAGACCTTAGTGGTCCCCTAATACTGTATCTGAAGTCTCTTTATATAGACCTTAGTGGTCCCCTAATACACGGTCCACAGCATTCTTATACAGAAGCAGTCAATGTGGTGCATACAGCCATAAATACTTGGAATACATACAAATTACAGTGCTTTACTTTTCATAGCTACATGTACAAAATGGTCCATGAGAGCAGCCTGCACTCACACACCCTTGGGTGAATCGTCCGTGTCGACCTTAAACAAATTTGCTCTGTTAAGTCTTCCACAAAATGTCACTGTCTTGTTCAGCAAAACGATGAAAGGCATCCTCACGGCTGTGAAGGTGGGGGGGGGGAAGGGGAGGTTTAGCTTTTGTCTCCCAAAAAAAAAAGGGAGAGAAAACAAAAGAGGTGCAAGGGAAATTGTGATGATGGGAAGGATATGTGTGAAAGACTCAGCCCGAGCACTGGCTGAGCGTTTGAAAGGGTGATCCGTCAAGGGAAGGGCGAGTGGTATGAAAGAGGGAGCTAAAAATAGTCTGAGTGTCTGTGAAGACATCGTGGAAGGAGCGGAGGAATCACCTCTGCAGCCTCGGGGCAGAAAGACTAACAGAGGAACAGGAAGCCGTGTGTGTGTACGGCTGAATGGGAAGTGATCTGCCTCCAGAGCATGCGTATTGTGTGCTTTAACATACAGCTTGATGTGTGTGTGAATGTGTTCATGCTGCGTCTTTTTAGTCCTTGATGCAAACAGAAATGTTAAAAAACACCAAAGCAGGAAAGGCAGGTTGAGCAGAGAGGCTGCGAGCTACACACTTTGGTTCTGTCAGAAGTTTCTTTTCCTTTTTTTAAACTGAGAAGCTGCTAGCTGAGTGTTGAGTGTGCTGCTTTTTTCTATTAAAGATCCTGTGTGCTCTTTGGATGCTTTTATATAGACCTTAGTGGTCCCTAATACTGTATCTGAAGTCTCTTTATATAGACCTTAGTGGTCCCTAATACTGTATCTGAAGTCTCTTTATATAGACCTTAGTGATCCCCTAATACTGTATCTGAAGTCTCTTTTATATAGACCTTAGTGGTCCCCTAAAACTGTATCTGAAGTCTCTTTTATATAGACCTTAGTGGTCCCCTAATACTGTATCTGAAGTCTCTTTTATATAGACCTTAGTGGTCCCTAATACTGTATCTGAAGTCTTTTTATATAGACCTTAGTGGTCCCTAATACTGTATCTGAAGTCTCTTTATATAGACCTTAGTGGTCCCTAATACTGTATCTGAAGTCTCTTTTATATAGACCTTAGTGGTCCCCTAATACTGTATCTGAAGTCTCTTTTATATAGACCTTAGTGGTCCCCTAATACTGTATCTGAAGTCTCTTTATATAGACCTTAGTGGTCCCTAAAACTGTATCTGAAGTCTCTTTATATAGACCTTAGTGGTCCCTAAAACTGTATCTGAAGTCTCTTTATATAGACCTTAGTGGTCCCTAAAACTGTATCTGAAGTCTCTTTATATAGACCTTAGTGGTCCCTAATACTGTATCTGAAGTCTCTTTTATATAGACCTTAGTGGTCCCCTAATACTGTATCTGAAGTCTCTTTTATATAGACCTTAGTGGTCCCTAAAACTGTATCTGAAGTCTCTTTATATAGACCTTAGTGGTCCCTAAAACTGTATCTGAAGTCTCTTTATATAGACCTTAGTGGTCCCTAATACTGTATCTGAAGTCTCTTTTATATAGACCTTAGTGGTCCCTAAAACTGTATCTGAAGTCTCTTTATATAGAC